>JAHBCN010016671.1:0-19452 GCA_019359885.1 Listronotus oregonensis
AAAAACCTTCCTTTAAAATTTCACCACATAGTAAGTATTTGTTATTTATATAATGTTTTATTTAACCATGTTTTTGGTGATCTGAGGTTTCTAAAACGCGCCATCAGTTACAATACCTTTATATTAATAAAAAGGAAATATATCTTACCCAAATTATTTGAGTAAACCAGCCTTAACAGGAATTTGTAATATTTTTTGCAATTTCCAAACTCCTTAAAAAAGGGCATATTTACAAAAAAACGTTACTTTTTAAATATACCGGAGAGAAAAGTTAAAATTATTTAAATTATTTTAATCCAAGATGGATCGGTCCAAAAATAAAAATAAGACTGGGGCGGGGGTGACAATCCAGGGAGGTAGTTAGCCTTAACGCAGATTATCCAACACTAGTAGATGTGTATGGTATCTGGGTTTGTGAACCATAATACATCAAAAAACTTATTGGAAATTTTTAAATTAAACGAGGGTTATGAAATTGATGGTAAAAATTGTGAACAACGTTAGAGCTTAAGCGTTACAAAGAAGATTTTTTAAAACCTTGGGATGAAATTGACGTAATTACGAAAAGCTTCTTCTTCACTCTGAGGTCTAGTGATTGAGCAGAACGGGGACAAATTTTTTAAATGATGTCCTGTCCGCCATTGTTCAGTTTTTCAAACAACGCGATGCACCATTCCGGAACTGGTAAATTCAATTTGGCTTAGAGATTTTGGTTTTCTTGTGGACATTACAGAAAAAATTAATAGGCTTAACTTGCAGCTTCGAGGGAGAGACAAAAAACTTGCGGAAATGATTTCTGATATTAATGCATTTATCGAAAAACCTGAGTTTTTGAAACAAAACCTAAGAAACCGCGACACCAAGCATTTTTCCATTCTTTCAGAAGGGAACTTTGTAAGAGTAAATATCATATAAAAATAGTCTTTTACTTGAAAAAGAAGTTTAAAAATCGTTTTCAGGATTTCAATAAAATAATTGTTTTAGTGACGCAATTTGTTGTTTCACCCTTCATGGAAATCGATATACATCAGTTTGCAACTTGTGTTATGAAGAACTTTGGCGAAGACATGACTGCAACAGAAATGGAACTGATCCAGTTTTAAAATGACTTTAAAATAGTTAGTCTTAAATACAAAATGTAACTGGGCTTAAGTAAGTAAAGACATAAGTTATCAGTTCTATGTGGTGTTGCCTTGAAAGTAAATTCGCTATTTAGTTCAACGTATTTGTGTGAATCTTTTTTTTCCAATATAAAGTTAATTAAGAACAAATACCGCAATCGACTTACAGATGAACATTTGGATAATTGTTTTCGAATGGCTGTATCAAAATATGCTCCAAACTTTAAAAAAATTATCGATGAGACTGAATGTCAACCTTCTCATTAAACATGTAATGTATTTTTTATCTGCACATATTTTGCAGTGCATTACTTTTTTGTTAATTGTATTTACTTTTTTAAATTGTATGTGACATAACAATGTGACTGCGTAAAAAAATTGTTATAATTGGTAAATATAAATATGGATGTATTTATGAGTTATGCATTAGTCTATTAAAACGTATTAGTGAAATAAAATCATATACGTCGAATATACCGGTGTATTATTTAATTTAGGTTGGCTTACGTAGGTAGCTCACTCTTTATTCTGAATTTATGAAAGTATCTCAACACATTGAAAAGGTTGGCGACCACTGCTCTAGAACAATAAATCGCAGATGTCGTATAGTTTATGGGTTTTGTTGGTTTTATGTTTTAAGATGTTTATATATATATATATATATATATATATATATATATATATATATATATATATATATATATATATATATATATATATATATATATATATATATATATATACATATATATATATATATATATATATATATATATATATATATATATATATATATATATATATATATATATATATATATATATATATATACATATATATATATATATATATATATATATATATATATATATATATATATATATATATATATATATATATATATATATATATATATATATATATATATATATATATATACATATTGAAATAACATTAAATATATTTAATTTACCCAAAATATACAATTTACTATTGAACCTGAAAATGAATGTAGTGTACCTTTTCTGGACACTAGAGTTATAAGAACGGCGGATAATACGGTTATCTTGGATTGGTATCACAAAGAAACAGCTTTGGGTAGATTTTTAAATTACTTCTCAAACCACCCTACCAATCTAAAATATAATACTGTCATTGCTATGAAGAACAGAGTAACACATATTAGTCACGAAAGCCTTTTACAAAACAATCTGAAAAAGTTATTTGATATCTTTGTCAATAATGGTTATCCGAAACATATTTTAAAAAAATTAATATACAGTTCCAACCTTTATGATGGTCCAACAGAAACTCCAATGAACAAGTAAAATTAAAAAAAAAATCCTTACATCAAAAATTTATCACACTTAATTATATCAATATTCAAGGAATTTCCAGAAATTAAAATAGCCAAATATAATGTTAAGAAAAATTTTGATTTATTTATAAAAGTTAAAGATAAAACACCTTTATTGTATAATAACAACGTCATTTATAAGCTGTCCTGTTTGGGTTGTGAGGGTTGCTATGTTGGACAAACATCACAATGGTTGAAACAACGAATAACGAAACATAAGAGCGACTGTCGTTTGGGAAAAAACTCGTGTGCTGTAGTGGAACATTATCAAACAACAGGGCACCACTTTGATTATTCTAATATTAAAATTCTAGAACAGAAAAGTAACTACAAGAGCAGATTATTCCTAGGAATGTACCATATAAAGAGAAATAATAGATGTATTAATTTTAAGTCAGATGCTAGCCAGCTTAGCAATATTTATTGCAATATTTTAAGATCAATTTAGTTCATGTTGTTTTAGCTACATACTGTATATATAGAGTTTATTACCAATTTTAATCCAGTATGTATATTTTGTGAATTGTTTTTTGTTGGATATATTTTATTATTTTTTGGTGTTTCGGTCCTTTTTTTTATCGACTAGATTAAAATTGATTGCCATGTTTTTATTGTCATTCCTCATCTGAAAGTGCTTAGGTGCGGCATTGTTATGTTTTTTAAATTTGACTAACTCTAAGTTTCTTAGTGCTATCTAATTTTAAGACTATTTAAAATGTTACTTATAGGTCCTTTTTTATATTTATATATATATATATATATATATATATATATATATATATATATATATATATATATATATATATATATATTTAAATATATATATATATATATATATATATATAATATATATATATATATATATATATATATATATATATATATATATATATATATATATATATATATATATATATATAAATATATATATATATATATATATATATATATATATATATATATATATATATATATATATATATATATATATATATATATATATATATATATATATATAAATCATTGAATAACACTGACAATGCCGTTTTGTTAAACATTCTAAACCGTTGTTAACTTTTAACAATTGCTAAATCCATTGCTACATTTAACAACGCGATCATCACCCGGCCGTTAATTTAATAAAAAATTGTGAAAAAAAGTAACAGAATTTATTTAAAAAATCGAAGAAAAATTAACTTAAATTTAGCAAAGAAATTTGTTTAAATTTTACTAGAGACCCGAAACGTCTTTCGGAGTGTGGCAAAATCTATTCGCGTTACGACACAATTAGAAATTATTTTTCTATCAATATAGAAGTTAAAAAGTTTAAAGTCAAATTTAAAAATTATTTACAATTTTTGACTGTGGCAACTGACACTCAGTGTAACTTACCACTTCTGTGACTATCTTATCAACAGTTTTTGATATGACTTTCTTTATTCAGCTAATCTCCTAAAATACCATTTTCTTAATTACTTTCATAAACACTGCTTTAATTAACGCCCGCTTTGGTACAGTTTTTTATAATCACTTTAATTCAACATTGCCATTTAACTTTGCGTGAAATGTGTCAATCTATTAGCTAAGAGAAATGTACACTTTCGTACAAACTACAAAAAACAATTAATATTTTTCTATAAACTACTCTATAAAACATTTTGACGATTGCCCTGAATGCTCCAGAATTTTTACCTTGTCGTAAAGAATAGAGAAAAACCTTCTAGCCACGGGTTCTATTTCAACTGCTTAGATGACTGAACTAGTCGTGAGAAATAGAAATAAACCTTGCAGCTACGGGTCCTACCTAAAGCGCATAGCTGCACTACGAGTAAGAAAACATTGAAAGACTTTCAGACAATAGTTCACTGACGGAGCCCAATCTCTTACTTCTTTTAAAATTTTTACACACGTAGTTCGAGCTCTCTCGACGCTCCTACGCCATAACTTATCGCAAATTTTGTTTGTTTTTTTACTTAGAGGCGCCACTGTCCTAAAATACTTTAGTTACTATAAACACCCCAACGAGAAAATAATAGGTGTCACCGAAAGCTATAGCCCCTAAATTTATATTTTCTACTAAACAAACATAACTCTTTTTATAGTTCTGTTTAATTAGAACTGGGAAAATAGTTTTAAACTGTATAATAAACTTCATGATAACCTTCGGTAAAAAATTAGATGCAAAAAGTTGTAGCGTGCTAAAACGCCGGCATTTTCATTTACTTGGGCACGCTACCAAGCAATCAAAAGGAAACACAATAGGTATGGTTCTTAAAGGCGATTCTGCGAGAAATAATTTTCGTCTCAAGTTTTTTGCTTTTGAGACAAGTTCCATTGTTGTTGGCTTTGTAAAGTAAGTTAAGGTTGAAGGATTATAAACGTATTTCGAAAGGTTTTTGTGATTTTGTTTAGATAAAATATATGTTTAAAAGCCTAATAATATTGTCAGAAACATACAGGATGTTCGGTTATTAGATATTTAAAATTTTATGTCACACGTCTCTTGTTAAAACAGGTCATATCTGAAACTTCTTCTTTAGTTTGGTGAAGAAAGTTAATTTTTTTTCCTAATTTTGACATTTAAACTGACACTTTTCAAAACTTATTAACATTGAAAAAAGTAAAAGTAGGGACAAAGCTGTAAATTAATCTGTACAGTTTTTCCTTGTGGCGCGATTCTTAGGTCAGGGTTTGCTTTCAAGCTAAAAAAAAAAATTATCAACATTAACGAGTGAGAAAGGGCTGAATATGGCCCTTCAATCCCGAAAAAATGGGTTTTTCGCTAATATCTGCCAAAATATGCAAACTGGGGAATTTTTTGTTAAAACAAAAAATTAATATCGCCTTGTAATCTGCAGTTTTTCAGATAACGGAACCCAAAAGTACTATAAAATTGATCAACCACCATGTGTCACAATGTGACATTTGTTTTAGAATGGCATCAAAAGAGCCTAAATGGCCTAAAATAGGGCGATGACCTGTCACCATTGCTCTTTAATACAGTGCTGGACATGGCTATCAAAGAAACGAATATTGGTCTGAAAATTATTATTTACAAATAAGGGCCAAGAAATGATCTTAGCATATGCCGACGACATTGATACGGTAGGAAGCAGTACGATTAAAACAAAAGAAATGTTAATGAACATAGAGAAGGAAACCAAGGAGGTAGACCTTACGTTCAACGAGGACAATACAAAATATATGCATGTCACACGAAGAGCAGGAAGGAACAGAATAGGACAAAACATAACCATGGACACCTACAATTTCAAAAGCGTAAACGAATTTTAGTACCTAGGGGCAGTTATAACCTCGGATAACGTTATTAGTAGCGTAATAAAAGCAAGAATACTAATAGGCAATAAATATTTTTGCCTTACAGGACCTGATTAGGTCCCGACTGCTATCTAGGATTTCTAAAATACGGAATATTCCGCAGTTATCAAGCCATTTATTATGTACGGTTCGGAAACATAAACAATGACGAAACAGAACGAACTAGTGCTAAGACGCTTTGAACAAAAGAACGAAAAATCTTTGGGCCTACAGTAGATGAGAGAACGGGGCAATATCAAATAAGAACGAATGAAGAGCTCAAGAACATGTACAAAAGATGGAGTTTAGTAAACGACATTAAATCACAAAGGTTCAGATGGGCCGGGCACGTGCTGAGATCGCCGAATAAACGTATTATCAAGAGGATATGGGAGGAAAATCCAGTGGGAAAGAGACCTTTAAAAAGACCAAGGCTCAGGTGGGGAGACAATATAGGAGAAATAGGTTGTATTGGACAGGGATAGGTGGAGACGAGTCGTAGATGCATCTAAGACCCACGTAGGGTTGTGACGCTATAAGAAGAAGAAGAAGAAAATTGAAAGAGCCTTTATTCAAAGAGGTTATAAATTCCTGAATTTTTTAATAAATTAAACAGGTAGGTAATAAGTTTAATATTTGTACTTTATTTAAAATATAAGACACAAATTGATTTCCAATAACAAAAACAAAACTCTATAAATAATATTAATAAAATATATTGTAAATGTAATAAATTGTATATGTATAATAATAATAATAATAATAATAATAGCTTTATTGCCCAACAAGTACCCATTTACAGAGCAATATAAATAAAAAATAAAAATAAAAACCTATTAAACATAAACAATACAATAACTAAAAATAAAAATGATTTGGTAAATAATACATATAAACAAAAATCAAAAATCAAAATCCCTCTTACTGATCACATCTGGCCCTTTGTTTTAATTCATTAAGAGTACAATTAAAAATATCACAATCATTTGAAATTCTATTGAAACTGGAACACATAAAATTAATCGGCGATTTTAACATAAGATTAGTTCGAGCTCTATCACACATAAATGTAACATAATTTCTAGCATTTAATCTAGGAACAAAGAAATTAATCTGATCCAGCAGGTCAGGACAATCAACCACCGCGCACGCCTAAACAAATATAAAGTAGAAAATTCATAAAGAAATTTCTAGAAAAAAATTACAAATAAAAATAATTCAAAATGCATTTAAAATAAATACAATAGGAGGTTCTTTTTAATGCGAATAGTTTTTCCATAATTAATCACAGACCAAATCGGAAATCGGCTAAAATTCATATCTTCTAAATTTCTATCTACTAGGCACGAGGTAGTGAAATTTGTTATAACTATATTATGTACAGGTGCTTAGTGTGAGTTAACATGTTTTGTCCGTAATTAAAATTATGTTAAAATTTATATAAGTGGGGTAATGTGTAATCACATGTTTAAAAATATTGATATTAAAGAGATAAAGATACTATTACCATATGCAAAAAATTCAGTATAGTAGATAATGAAATAAAAAATTATAATAAAAAATAAATAAATTAAATTTGTATAGCTTGATGTCCTTAATTCCCTTAGTGCTTACTTTGAGGTTCAAAGCTTCAAAAATAGAATAACTTTATACATAAAACAATTTGTTTGCTAAAGGAGCTTTACAAAAAAAGCCGTATAATACTACCTTCTGAAAGTAGATCTCCTAATTTTACATTTATTTTTATATACCTATAACTTTTCAATTATGAAAGTTACAATAAGAGATTTAAAAAAAAAGTTTTAAAAATAATAATATCTAATAAAAGATGTTTACCAAATTTTCACAGTCCTCATAGTTTACGAGACAAACTCAAAAAACTAATCGCACCCCCATTTTTCAGAAGGCGGTTGCGGGACACCACCCTCAACCTCGAAAACTGGTATTTTAGGTCAAGATGACGCGTTTTATAAAATTGCATCCTTTATGAAAAGCCCGGTTGGCCTTTTTATTAGACTCCTAACCTATCTTGAATAATATATATTAGAAGTATTGATTATCTCTGCAAAAAATATAAACAATATCCTTTATAGATCCTTAAGTAAAATATTAAATTTCATTAACCAAAATGGTAACTAACTTAGCATCAGAATAAACCCAAATATTGTTCATTTTGCCTTTTACCAAATTTTAAATTATCGCCTTAAGCCCCAAAACGCTTTTATTCATATTTAAATGATTTTCCGCAATAAAAGAACACGGTCGCTTCAAATCTGACAAATGCACAATCTGGCTTTGCCTAAGGCGATTGTATGAAATTATTGTTTGCGAACAATAGTCCAAATTTAAATTTGTTCAACATGCTTTTCTGAAAAAGGCTCTATTGATTTTTCGGCCGGTTAACGAGTTGCATTTAATTTTTATTTTATGTTTGTTTAGTATAAAGAATTTTTATACGGGCAATTCGTTGGTGGTCAATATATTTTATTATATATTATATATATATATATATATATATATATATATATATATATATATATATATATATATATATATATATATATATATATATATATATTATTAATATATATATTATTATAATATATATATATATAATATAATATATATATATATATATATATATATATATATATATATATATATATATATATATATATATATATATATATATATATATATATATATATATATTTATATATATATATATATATATATATATATATATATATATATATATATATATATATATATATATATATATATATATATATATATATATATATATATATATATATATATATATAAATATATATATATATATATATATATATATATATATATAATATAAAACCACAAAACCTTGAACACTTTCAAATTGCCCGTATAAAAATTCTTTATACTAAACAAACATAAAATAAAAATTAAAATGCAATTTAAAAAATAATAATTTTTCAGAAAAGCATGTTGAACAAATTTAAATTTGGACTTTATTGTTCGCAAACAATAATTTCATACAATCGCTTGGCAAGCCAGATTATTCAGATTTGAACGACTGTTCTTTTATTGCGGAAAATCTTTAAATATGAATAAAAGCTTTTGGGGCTAAAAGATAATTTAAAATTTGGTAAAAGGCAAAATGAAATTTTTAGTTTATTCTGATGCTATTAGATTACCATTTTGGTTAATGAAATTTAATATTTTACTTAAGGATCTATAAAGGATATTGTTTATATTTTTTTGCAGAGATTATCAATACTTAATATATATTATTCAAGATAGGTTAGAAGTCTAATAAAATGGCCAACCGGGCTTTTCATAAAGGATGCAATTTTATTAATAAAACGCGTGATCTTGACCTAAAATACCAGTTTTCGAGGTTGAGGGTGGTGTCCCGCAAACCGCCTTCTGAAAAATGGGGGTGCGATTAGTTTTTTGAGTTTGTCTCATAAACTATGAGGACTGTGAAAATTTGGTAAACATCTTTTAAAACTTTTTTTTTAAATCTCTTATTGTAACTTTCATAATTGAAAAGTTATAGGTATATAAAAATAAATGTAAAATTAGGAGATACATACTTTCAGAGCGTAGTAAATTATCATCGAAGCTTTTTTGTAAAGCTCCTTTAAGCAAACAAATTGACGCTTTTATGTTAAAGTTATCTCTATTTCTTAAGAAGCTTTAGAGCCTCAAAGTAAAGCAACTTATAGGTAATTAAGGTACATAAGCGTATACAAATTTAATTTATATTTATTTTTTTATTATAATTTTTTATTTCATTTTATCATTTTCCCATACTTAACTGAAATATTTATTTGCATATGAAATAATATTTAGGGTAGTATTCGTCTTTAGTCTCTTTAATATCCAATATTTTTAAACATGTGATTAGCCAACATCTACCCCACTGTATATAAATTTTGGACACAAATAATTTTAATTACGGACAAAACATGTATAACTGCATCACTGAAGCACCCTGTACATAATATAGTTATAACAAATTTCACTACCTGTGCTACAATTTTTGTGGAATAACAATAGAACATTTAGAAGATATAGTAATTTTAGCCGATTATTCCAGATTTGGTCTGTGACTCTAATTATGGTAGAAGCAACCATTCGCAATTAAAAAAGAACCCCATATTGTATTTATTATTAAATGCATTTTGACATATTTTTTATTTGTAATTTTTTTTATTTTTATAGAGAATTAATTTTCTTTAGTGTTCCAATTTCTGGAAGTTTTTCTCATACATATACAATTTATTACATTTACAATATATTTTATTAATATTATTTATAGAGTTTTGTTTTTGTTATTGGAGATCAATTTGTATCTTATATTTTAAATAAAGTACAAATATTAAACTTATTTCCTACCTGTTTAATTTCTTTAAAAATTCAGGAATTTATAACCTCTTTGAATAAAGGCTCTTTTAATCTTCTTCTTCTTATAGCGTCACAACCCTTCGTGAATCTTAGATGCATCTACGACTCGTCTCCACCTATCCCTGTCCAATACAACCTACTTCTCCTATATTGTCTCCCCATCTGAGCCTTGGTCTTTTTAAAGGTCTCTTTGCCACTGGTTTTTCCTCCCATATCCTCTTGATAATACGTTCATTCGGCGATCTCAGCACGTGTCCGGCCCATCTGAGCCTTTGTGATTTAATTTCGTTTACTAAACTCGATCTTTTGTACATGTTCTTGAGCTCCTCATTCGCTCTTATTCGATATTGCCCCGTTCTCTCATCTACTGTAGGTCCAAAGATTTTTCGCAACATCTTTTGTTCAAAGCGTCTTAGCACTAGTTCGTTCTGTTTCGTCATTGTTTATGTTTCCGAACCCTACATAATAAATGGCTTGATAACTGCGGAATATATCCGTATTTTAGAAATCCTAGATAGCAGTCGGGACCTAAAGAGGTCCTGTAAGGCAAAAAAATATTTATTGCCCTTTAGTATTCTTGCTTTTATTTTGCTACTAATATCGTTATCCGAGGTTATAACTGCCCCTAGGTACTGAAATTGGTTTACGCTTTCGAAATTGTAGGTGTCCGTGGTTATGTTTTGTCCTATTCTGTCCCTTCCTGCTCTTCGTCTGACATGCATATATTTGGTCTTGTCCTTGTTAATCGTTGGTTTCCTTCTCTATGTTCATAAACATTTCTTTTGTTTTAATCGTACTGCTTCCTACCGTATCAATGTCGTCGGCATATGCTAAGATCATTTCTTGGCCTTATTTGTAAATATTTCCAGACCAATATTCGTTTCTTTGATAGCCATGTCCAGCACTGTATTAAAGAGCAATGGTGACAGGCCATCGCCCTAGTTTAGGCCATTTAGACTCTTTTGATGCCATTCTAAAAGCAAATGTCACATTGTGACACATGGTGGTTGATCAATCTTATAGGCTAAAAAAACCATACATAGATTTATTAACAAAAAAAATGTTAGTTACTTCCGGTTAAACCAGAAGTCACAAAAATATTTTTTTAGCCCTGAAAGAGGAAAACTGTCTGCAATTTTAAAAAAATATCTTTGTTAAAAAAGCTGCTTCATGACCGCTAAGTCATCCGGTAGATGGTGTAAGTTTAAATATTTTTTTGTGTGCAAAATTATTTTTATATTTTTTGTATTTCAATAGTTTTAGTTGGTTATTTTTATCTTTATTTAATACCATCATATAAAAGGTTTTGTGATATTTTTTCTTTTTAACAATTGTAATGCTTTCGTCCAATATTTGGTCAATTTTGTTTAATTTTAAAAACCCTCTGTTATTTATATTACTTTAGGTACATTTCCTTAGCGGGTAAAAATGTCTAGGTTGTTAATATGTTGATGGCGTGAAGTAGTTTAGGCCATTTAGACTCTTTTGATGCCATTCTAAAAGCAAATGTCACATTGTGACACATGGTGGTTGATCAATCTTATAGGCTAAAAAAAACATACATAGCTTTATTAACAAAAAAAATGCTAGTTACTTCCGGTTAAACCAGAAGTCACAAAAATATTTTTTTAGCCCTGAAAGAGGAAAACTGTCTGCAATTTAAAAAAAAATATCTTTGGTAAAAAAGCTGCTTCACGACCGCTAAGTCATCCGGTAGATTATGGTGTAAGTTTAAATATTTTTGTGTGCAAAATTATTTTTATATTTTTTGTATTTCAATAGTTTTAGTTGGTTATTTTTTATCTTTATTTAATACCATCATATAAAAGATTTTGTGATATTTTTTCTTTTTAACGATTGTAATGCTTTTGTCCAATATTTGGTCAATTTTGTTTAATTTTAAGAACCCTTTGTTATTAATATTACTTTAGGTACATTTCCTTACCGGATAAAAATGTCTGGGTTGTTAATAGGTTGATGACGTCGAGTATCGAAAGATGAGTTTACTGTGACGTCACTTTTAAAAACTTTTCTTTTTTTTTTCCTGATCACAATAACAAAAAAAAAAAAAAAATATAGTGTCCATGTATTCGGACGCAATAAAATAAATTTAAAAGTTTTAAAGAAGTTAAGAAATACTTATTTGTGCAACCAGTTGGAAAAAGCACTACTTTTGTAACGAGCACATTTCTGCGGAACTCGCTTCGCTCGTTACGCAAAAGAATGTGAGTTATGAAAAATAGTGTTTTCCAACGCGTTTCATACAATATTTTTTCTAATTTTAAATATGATATGTTTTCTTTTAATTAAAGTTTAAAATATAAAAAACTTTTTAAAACTTATTAACGTTGTCAAATATTTTACTTTTCATCATCCAATTGCAAAAAATTTTACTTTTGTTACTAGATATATAGTCCAGTAATTGAAGACCTGAAAGTACTCAAAGCTGTAAATAAATCTGAACAGTTTTTATTTGTGGAGCAATTCTTAGGCCTTCGCTGCTGCTTTCAAGCAAGAAAAAGTTTATCACGATTCAGACGTGGGGACCCGCAAAATTGCTCCCCAAGTTTCCCGCAAATATCTGCCAAAATATGTGAATTAGAGAATTTTTGTTTAAACAAAAAATGAAGACTACCTCAAAATCTACAAAAATGGTTCCTACCATTTTTTTCGCAACACCAATATTTTTCGCAAAAATGACCGTTGAAAAACCCATAACATTCCACACTGAATAGATGTGGTACTAGTAGTTTCTTACTAAAAAATGCAGATTTGGCCAAACCATTTTTTTTAATCGATACGCAAAAAGATGCTAAAGGAAATTTTTTGGGATCATTGAATACTTGTCAAGGTCTTATTATAGAAATTAAACATTAATAACAAACCATTTTTTAATATCAATAAATAATGAGATACACTTAAAATATTGTGAAAAAAAAATTTCACTGCATTTTTAATATTCTAGAAAAATCAGAATGGATCCAAACTCATATGCAATGATAATTACGGGTTTTCCCATCCGATGAACTTTGAATGATTAAAAAATGTACATTATTGCCCGAGTAATGGAACAATTCGTCCGCCCGCTTATAAGTGAATCCATGAAGATAGCGGCATTCTAGCGGTAGAGCGACAGAGCGGTACCTTTGGGTTCCGTTATCTGGAAAACTGCAGATTACACGGCGATATTCATTTTTTGTTTTAACGAAAATTCTCCAGTTTGCATATTTTGGCAGATATTAGCGAAAAACCCATTTTTTAGGGATTAAAGGGCTATTTTCAGCCCTTTCTCACTCGTTAATGTTGATAAACTTTTTTTAGCTTGAAAGCAAACCCCAAAGACCTAAGAATTGCGCCACAAGGAAAAACTGTTAAGATTTATTTACAGCCTTGTCCCTTCTTTTACTGTACTAATAAAAATAAAGATATTTTTCAATGTTAATAAGTTTTGAAAAGTGTCAGTTTAAATGTCAAAATTAGGAAAAAAAATAACTTTCTTCACCAAACTAAAGAAGAAGTTTCAGATATGTCAAGAGCCGCTTTCTTTCGCAAGAAATTTGAATCATGATTTCCTGATCATGATTTATATGTTCAGTGGAACATGTTTCGATTTTACGGTCCGAAAGAACGCTCGAACAGCTGTGAAATCTATAAACAATCCAAGTGACAAAAATGACATTTTTAAAAATGTTTGTTGACAAATGTTATGCTTTTTGGGGGTTGTTTTTTGTGGCTGTTTTACAAATTTCAAGAAACATACGTAAATTCTGAAGAATTCATATTGCCCCTAAGTCGTTTTAAATAAAAAAATAATGTGAGAAAAAATCGTAAAGTCGTTTGAAATTAGGTTAGGATTTTCAGATCGAAACAAACTAATCATAAAACGAATATGTTCAGTTTGTTCAAAATTTTTCGAATCATGATCCGCTAACGTCAAACTTAAAAATGCGAAAGAACATGATTAATGAATCATAACGCGTTATGATCAGATGATCCGGCCCGAAAGAAAGCAGCTCTGATTTAACAAGAGACGTGTGACATAAAATTTTAAATATCTAATAACCGAACATCCTGATGTTTCGACAATATTATTAGGCTTTTAAACATATATTTTATCTAAACAAAATCACAAAAACCTTTCGAATACGTTTATAATCCTTCAACCTTAACTTACTTTACAAAGCCAACAACAATGGAACTTGTCTCAAAAGCAAAAAACTTGAGACGAAAATTATTTCTCGCAGAATCGCCTTTAAGAACCATACCTATTGTGTTTCCTTTTGATTGCTTGGTAGCGTGCCCAAGTAAATGAAAATGCCGGCGTTTTAGCACGCTACAACTTTTTGCATCTAATTTTTTACCGAAGGTTATCATGAAGTTTATTATACAGTTTAAAACTATTTTCCCAGTTCTAATTAAACAGAACTATAAAAAGAGTTATGTTCGTTTAGTAGAAAATATAAATTTAGGGGCTATAGCTTTCGGTGACACCTATTATTTTCTCGTTGGGGTGTTTTATAGTAACTACAAGTATTTTAGGACAGTGGCGCCTCTAAGTAAAAAAACAAACAAAATTTGCGATAAGTTATGGCGTAGGAGCGTCGAGAGAGCTCGAACTACGTGCGTAAAAATTTTAAAAGAAGTAAGAGATTGGGCTCCGTCAGTGAACCATTGTCTGAAAGTCTTTCTATGTTTTCTTACTCGTAGTGCAGCTATGCGCTTTAGGTAGGACCCGTAGCTGCAAAGTTTATTTCTATTTCTCACGACTAGTTCAGTCATCTAAGCAGTTGAAATAGAACCCGTGGCTAGAAGGTTTTTCTCTATTCTTTACGACAAGGTAAAAATTCTCGAGCATTCAGGGCAATCGTCAAAATGTTTTATAGAGTAGTTTATAGAAAAATAGTAATTGTTTTTTGTAGCTTGTACGAAAGTGTACATTTCTCTTAGCTAATAGATTGACACATTTCACGCAAAGTTTAATGGCAAGGTTAAAGTGATTATAAAAAACTGTACCAAAGCGGGCGTTAATTAAAGCAGTGTTTATGAAAGTAATTAAGAAAATGATATTTTAGGAGATTAGCTGAATAAAGAAAGTCATATCAAAAACTGTTGATAAGATAGTCACAGAAGTGGTAAGTTACACTGAGTGTCAGTTGCCACAGTCAAAAACTGTAAATAATTTTTAAATTTGACTTTAAACTTTTTAACTTCTTTATTGATAGAAAAATAATTTCTAATTGTGTCGTAACGCGAATAGATTTTTGCCACACTCCGAAAGACGTTTCGGTCTCTAGTAAAATTTAAACAAATTTCTTTGCTAAATTTAAGTTAATTTTTCTTCGATTTTTTTAAATAAATTCTGTTACTTCTTTTTCACAATTTTTTATTAAAGTAACGGCCTGGTGATGATCGCGTTGTTAAATGTAGCAATGGATTTAGCAATTGTTAAAAGTTAACAACGGTTTAGAATGTTTAACAAAACGGCATTGTCAGTGTTATTCAATGATTTAAGTAGGCAACCTGTCAAAATCTGACATTTTGTTAAACATTCTAAAACATTCGCTTTTAAATAAATTCTGTTACTTTTTTCACAATTTTTTTAAATTAACGGCCTGGTGATGATCGCGTTGTTAAATGAAGGATTTACATTGTTGAAAACGGTTTAGAATGTTTAACAAAACGGCATTGTCAGTGTTATTCAATGATTTAAGTAGGAAACCTGTCAAAATCTGACATTTTGTTAAACATTCTAAACCGTCGTTAACTTTTAACAATTGCTAAGTCTATTGCTAAATTTAACAACGTGATCATCACTCGGCCGTACGTGTTTGATAATTTTGTGAACAGTAGGTAAAAGTGACAATAAAACTTTTCGAATTCTTAACAAATTAAGCCCATCAGTGCCTACTAAAGGAGGGTAATTTTAAATCTATTTCTCTCTTTTATATTTAAAAAAAAAATTAAATAATGTCAAGTTTTTTTTTTACTTTTTAGAAACTGTTTACTAATAAACATTGAATTAAGTTGCTAATACGCCCCTTTGGCGTATCACACGATATTTTGTGGTGCAGTTATGTATATATTTGGTTGTAAATAAAAACTTATCTATAGTTCTGACATATTGACAAGAAAGTTTGACCATAAACTTCTTTAAAATGTTATATATTTTTTTTTTTGATGTGACTAATCCGACAATCACTTGAAAAGTAAGTTAAAAAACGGAATTAACCCTTAAAAATTTTGATGCAATTACAACTTTTAACGCAAATTATTAAGGCAGGCGTACATCAATCCATTTTTTTCCAGTTTTAACGATGTATCCCTAATGAAACTTGGGGCACATTGTTACACTAAATCCAGTCAAATAAATCAAATTAAGGTTCTCGCCCACTAGAGCGACGCGATGCGACACGACGCGACATTGTCGCTTGCTTGCTCTCCCGACTTATCTGAGCTGTCGCGTCGCGCGTCATCGCCTAGTTGGGCGGGCTTCAGTTTAATTACATGTAAAGTATCCCTGATGCATTTAATCGCGTCACAACAAGTTGCACCGCGTCGCACCGCTCCGCACCGCGTCGAACCGCGCCGCAGGTTCTTCTTGTACAATATTTACATTATTTGAAAAGGATTTAAAAAATGACAATCATAAGAAACAGCTGACTAAATTGCCGAACAAATTTTATACCCGTGTTATTAAAAATTTGGTCCATTATTAATAAGTCGCAATCAAAAATTATTATTCATCCGTCAAACAGTCCTGATTTGGCATCAAACGATTGTTTTTATGTTTTCGAACATTAAATATAAATTTTGTGGACAACGATTTTTGTCAGCAAAGATAGTCATTGATGTATTCAGAAATAATGTCTTAAAAGTGTTCCTGGTGAAAAGAAATAAATGTATAAAGGAACATATTTAAAAAAAAACAAATTTTCACGACACACGACTGTTTCTTTACTTTGAGTCTAAAAATTTAAATGGTGCATCTCGTATTTATTTTTAAATTTATAAAATAGGAGACTTTTACACTATACGATTTGTGTGGTATGAATTTTTGTCAAGAGTTTCGTAGTATTTACTTACATGTCGTTACCAAAAATGCAGGTTTCCCAAAAAATACTTTTTTGTGTTTTGAAAATGCTGTTAAAGTAACTGAACCCTTTTTAATATTATTCTTATTTTATTAAAAAAGAAGTGGGGCCACTTCGATCCTGCTCTTGGGGCATAGCTACTGTGCTCATCCCTATTGATCCCTAACCACAACTAACCAAAAGAAGGTGGTGTGTAAATTGATTTTAAGTTTTCCCGAAACTACTTTAGTATCAAGCATAGGTATCCATGTATTGATAAAATTAACAGATATTTCTGCTACACAAAAAAGCGATCTATTGTATCAAACCTTTTCTGGCAACAACATTTATAAAACATAAATCCTTCATAACAAAATAGAAAATATTTACGAATCTTAGATATATACGCACGAGCCGAAAACTGTACAGCAGTCGATTGCATGGGTGCTTTAAGTTGAACCAAATATAACAAAAGTTGTTTGACATCAAAGCTCTTCAAAATAAATGGTCGCCTTTATTTTGGAAAAACTCATGATGTTGCAACAGTGTCTATAGAGGAACGTCAAATTTTCAATTTTAAATGGTTCACAACCATTTGCTTTTCCGAAATTTAGCAATCGACTCTTTCGGCACTTAAAAAATCAAAATAATTGATCAAATAGTCCCGATTTGGCATCAAACGACTGTTTTTGTGTTTCGAACATAAAATATGAATTTATGGACAACGATGCAAAAAAATTATTATTGCGAACCTTCGTAAATAATATTTTATTGATCAAAAAAATAATATAATATTGCCTATATAAACACTTATTGATTTGGGTAGTTTCTCATCAGAAAGGATATAATTTTTTTATTTGAAAAAAATTGAAAAGGTAAATAAAATAAATGGAATATATTTTTTAATTTTTTAAGCCGCAATTGTTTTGCCAGTTTTCACTAAATAATTGTTTCTTTTATTATTTAATATATTTCGGTAAAATACATTTTCCTAAGAATAAAATTCTAATGTAATTCACATACTTATCAACGTGTCAAACTGAGGTTACAGTGACACCAACTATATTTCCCATGTGCATTTCATACCGTGAAAATAAGACGCTTTGTAGTGGGATTATAGGGAAAATTAAAGATTTATTTTTAAAAAACATGTTTCTCATTTAATGCCCATGAATTACAAAAAATATACTGTCTTTCATTTATTTTTAGGATTTGCCTCTAGTCCACATAATGTAAAAATAAGTAAATTTTAAGCCATGTTTTGGTCAGATGATTGTTGGTATAAATGTGTAAACCTGGGATAAGATAGCTGAAAACAGAATTAAATTTTTCTTTTTGTGCGCAATTTACCCAACAGGTGTATGAACAATTGGCTACTAAAAGGTTAGGGTCATGTGGCTTTGGCAGGTAACAGGTATAAAATTGCTACCCAAAATCGTCAAAGTGTAAAGTTAAGTTTTTTTATATTTTATTTGGAATAGTATTAGAAATAGAGTTGTCACCTTATTTGCAGTTAAATCACAATGGTATTTAAAGGGAAGAAAAAAAGGACATAGTGTTAAAATGAAGCAATATTTATTTTTCTCTAGAATTATATTTAAAAACATATTTTTTATTGTGTTTCTTAAGTTTAACCAAATTATTATTCTTGCAATTGCATCCTTATAGTCTATATTTAAGTCAAAGTAAATAGTTAATTCATTTTTATAAGGTTCAGAGACGCTTTGTTTCTTTTGTCTCGCCATTTGCTATTCATCAAAGAAAAAACTCTCTCTGTGAATGCTGATGTCGCAGGAATAGACATTAAAAATGAAATTGTTTTATACAAGGTAGAATGTTATTATCAGTCCCATTAAATATTTGCTGCAATTTGCACCAAACCTTTTAAATCCCAGAAATCACAAATCATGCAAAATAAAGTATTTTGGCGTACTTTATGGTTTTGGTAAAATATAGAGTATTACCCAAAATAACGTAGAATTCTTTATCATAAAGTACGGGCAACCCTTATTATGTTAGTAATTGCCAGACACTTAGTATCATGGCAACCCTCCTCCGGACCCCCTAAACTTAAATATAAATTAAAATAAAAATAAATTTTTATTGTAATCACGTTATAATATAAAAGCTAAGTTGCAAGTGTCTAATTCGGACTAAATTTAATAATTTCAAGACA
>JAHBCN010016672.1:0-19281 GCA_019359885.1 Listronotus oregonensis
TTTTTTCTATTTTAAACATTGTATAAAAAATTTTCAAAATGATTGTTTTTGAACATAGGGGTAACTATAATTATGTTGTTAAAATATGTCTATTAAAAAATTCTTAAAATGGTTATATTTCTAAACATATTAAAGTCCTTCTTTTTAGCTAAAGTAGGTGTATATCGTAATACCGCATATTTTTGTATCGTTGATTTTTTTAATAAAGTTAACAATGAAATGGATTGCAGCAAAAATACTACAAGCTGATTTTTAAGAATCTTACGATAGTACGCATAATTTTTTAGTTTAAATTTTTTTTTAATGATGCAAAAATTCTTTTAATAATTTAATTATACATATTTTTACATGTTTTTTTAATAAAATTAATATTTTTAAAAATTATATTAAAACATTTACCTAATACCGTAAATATGTGAAAAATTTTATAATTTTTATGCAATCAGTATTATAAGATTTTACTATAAATAAATACAGTGTTGTTGCTAGGTTGGAAAAAGTTCATAAATTTTTCCTACATTTTTTTATGTGACCATTTACCAGTTTCAAAACACTGAACAAAGCGGAAAATATGTAAATCAAAATTACTGAATATAATAACCTCCTTAAATGTTAAAATTTCGAAAAAAATCAGAATCAGTGCAGGTTTGTGGTCAAAAGAACCCACCTTTTATGAGGCAAAATTAGGCACGGCAACACAGCAAGCTTTTTTTGACAATTGATTTGACTGATACTACTGACAGACTTAGTCATTGTTGGCGGTATTTGGTATTTGAATATTTTTTTTTAGGAAAATTTTTAGATTTTCTTGATTAAATTATTTTTGAAAACGAACCTTACAAAAATTTCTTTTGAGGACTATTCCTTTTTAATTTTTAAACAAGACATTTTTTTGTTTTTGGGTTACAAAATAAAAGGTTTTTTTTTAGTTTTAAAAACATTTAAAATGTGGATGCGTTTATGATAAGGCCATATATTAGAAGTGCAACTTGTAATTAGGATGAAACTTAGTCATATTCTCTCCAAAGTGCATGGACCAGTTTAGTGAAAGGTTTGCTGACAATTTTGTTGAGTACAAAACATTTGTCCATCACAATGATGTTTTAATTTGTTTGAAAAAAAAAATTGATTTGTAGCGAAACCCCAACCCTTAAAAAAAAAACTTTTACAAAGAAGTTAAATGTATTTAATTACATTATTTTAGATTTGTGTTTTTATTACCAATTATTGAGTAAATATTTTATAGTCCCTATAAATTAAAATTGAATTTTATAATTTGCCCAAATTTCATTATCTGCAAAAAAAATAAAAAAAAAAAATTGTTAATACAAATCCATTATAAATCCTTTTTAATTTTTTAAAAAAAAAAAAAAAGCTTTAAATTTTTTGGTTTTTGACTATTAAAGAAAAAAAAACAAAATAATTTTTTACCACAAAATCTTTAAAAGATAGGACTTTACATTTTCTTTTTAATAGTCAAAAAAACCTTACCATAGCATGAACAGGAAATCAAACCCCATTAAACAAAGAAAATTTTTGATAAATAATTAAATATATAAAACAGATTGAATTAATAATTTTTTTCTTTTAAATTTCTTTACAAAATTTTTAAAAATAAATTTAAAATTAGCTATGAACTTATTTTCCCCCTGTACAAAAACAAAAATAAAAATTTAAGTGTTCACTTATTTTCAAAAACCCTTTTGAAAAAGTATAAAATATTTCATTCTGATAAATTTTAAAATTTAAGAACAGAAAAATTTGGGGTTTTTTCATAAAGAAAATAAAGACAAAATAGAAAAAACCCCAAAGTCAAATAAGCAAATTGTTGTTCTTGCATAAGGGGTTTTTTGGGAAACCGGGGGGTTTAAAAACGATAATTTAAAAAAAAATTTTTATAAACCAAAAAATTGATAAAAATTTATTTGAAAATCACAACTTTGAGATATTTTAAATTTTTGTGCAAATAAAAAGGAAAAAATTCTTGTTTTGGACCTAAAAATAAAAAATTAAAAATTTAAAGGGAATTCCCTTTAAAATTAAAAAAAAACCCTCCCCCCCTTTTTAAAATTTTTATAACAAAAACCCCCCCCAAAAAAAAAATTTGGGAATTTGATTGTAAAACTTAAATAATTTATTGAGTCCGTTTTTTATTTATTTTTATTTTTTATCATTCAACAGTACCCGGGAAGTTATTTTGGGGGAAAAAATTTTGAAAACCAATAAAAATAAATATCACTTTTTTTTTTATTTTTAAAAAATAAAAAAAAATGTTTTTTTTTTAAATTTTTACAACCCCAAAATTTTAATTTTATTTAACATTTAATACTTATAAACCTTTATTTGGGGGGTTTTTTTTAACCCCCAAAAAAAACCCCCAAATTTTTCCTAAAATTGTTTAAATAAAAGAAATGTTATTTAAACATTTTAGAAACCCTTATCCAAGGGGTTATTTTTAAAAAATCCCTAAAAATTTTTAAATCAAATGGGGCCCCAACCAATCTGAATAGCCCCGGGAAAAATTCTGCAAAAAATCGCATGTATTTTCTAAAAAATTTCAAGGTCTTGTACTTCTGTAAAAAAAATTGTAGGACTCGTTGTTTTCGTTTAAAAAAAACATAAAGCTTAAATATAAATAATTTTTTAAATTTAATTTTGCCAGCAAAATAAATTTTATAAAAAAAATTGGCAGGAGACAAAATACCTCATTTTTGAGTCAACAAATTGGATTTTGTTAAAAAATGAAAAAAAAAAATCCTGCCATTTAAGACAGATTCGTTTTTTATACTCCACAAAAAAATGCCGGGAACATGTCGAAATCGAAAAAAAAAAAAAAAATTAAAATACATATTGTTTAATAATATATTTTGCTTTATTTTATTTTCTTTTTAATTGCTTTAATCAAATCAGATGCGTCGAATTTTTTTTTAAATCAAATATCTCGAAAACGGTTGTTCATACCAACTTTTAACAGTTATTCCGTTTTGACGTAAAAATGATAAAACAATAATTTAATTTACTTTAAAATGTAAAACAGGACCGTAGCAAAAAGTTGTGATTGTTCAAAACAGTAAAAATACGTTTATGTGACACCCCCTACAAATAAGACCTACTAAAAATCCCGGTTCCCAATCTTCATCAAAAACCCCGGATCCCCAATTTTTTTTTTTTAATATTTACATTTTCATAGATTTTATTTAAAAAACAGAAAAATAAGATAAAACATTTTTGGTCGCTTCTCTGGAGCAAAGCATTTTTACGCCCTCTCCGGATTATTGCCCGAGCTATGCGAGGACAACAATCAGCAGCAAGCGTAAAAGTGCTATTTTAGGCTCTTGGTACAAAAATAACTATTTTAACATAAAAATATTTTTTTTATATTTATTAGTGCCAAAGTTTAATAAATACCTCTAGAGTGGCAAACATAATTTTTTAAATATTTTATTTGTAATTAGGCGAAAAGTACACAATTTTTTTTTTAAATATTATATTTAGGTAATTAGTAAATCAATCCTGGAGTATCTAAATTTTACATAAATAATATGTTTCTAGTCCTTTATGTAATTTACTAAAATTTAATTATTTAAGCATTTGTTTGAAGGATTTTATTGCTATTAATTACTTATTAAATTTAAAACAGCCTAATCATAAAACAAAGAGGTGCACTATTTTTAATAACGTAGTTTTTATCTGTCAAATAAACTAAAATTATTTAATAAAATAAAAAGATAGAATATTTTCAAGACGAAAATTTGTGCTTTTTTCTATAGATATAATTTTAACAATACATATTATGCACCACATAAAGGAAAATGGGAAGTTTGACCTTTATAGATTTTCTTGAGCATCCAAGAAATTTCAAAACGGATCACATTACTTGGGAAACTACCCGTACAAAATAGCACAACTGTAAATGTATTGTGTTGCAATAGCTACAGGAGTAGTATTTGCACAATGAAGTTTTAAAGGGCAGATTACTTAAAGTAAAATAGAAAGAATAAAAGAAAACAGTAATAAAAAATATTTAAAATAATTAACGATACACAAGTACAAGTTTGTATTAAAAATAACCTATGATACTGTCATCAGAAAATGTATTTCACCTCCATATTAACGATTTTCCCTACACCAATTAACTGAATTTGTGGTTTTACTGACGAGAATACCCTTTACTTCAGTATTTAGTTTTCTAAGCCTGTCTCTAACCCTAATTTGGAAAGAAAGCGCGGGGTAACGCAATTACCCATCTACTAATTTTGGTTTGGATCGGCAAACATCTTGTTTATTTTAATGGCTTAAAAACATAATTATGTTTGTTATCGCGGGAAGTCTATCAATACCATAAGCAAATAAGTTCTGCAAAATATAGATCCACTTAACCCTGTGGAAGATATCTTTGAAAACGATCAGCATCTTTGAAATACCTCGGATTCCTCTTTCGAACCAGATAGTGTGTATTTCAAATTTCTCTTGGCATTTTGAATTCATTAAAAAGAAGAGTAGTTTGCCTTTATAATGTCCCCATTCTTACCAAAAAGCTTTCTTTTCTTGCTTTAAGCTGTGGGAAAGTGCTACTTTAAGGCATCCCTTCACAGTCCCATTTGTCCGGCTTCTCAAGTAGCACTTTATTTAATCCCTAGAGTGTCTAGGCTGTAAAACCGAAAAAAAACTCTCCTTTTACTTTATATATTCAAATCATCTTAATAAACTCACCCTTACCTTACTTAAGATACTCCCATAGGAAATCTCCCACCATCTTTTAAGCAGAAATCTATGCAATCGATACATGTTTAACCGAATGTGCCAAAAAAGCCTACGAGGAGATAATATCTACATTCTATCGGAAAGTCAGACCGCCTTAAAGGCTTTTGGTTTATGCTGCTTTAACTCAAGGCTCGTCTGGAAATAACAAAAATTACTTGACCAACTGGCCACAAATAACAGAGTTAGGATCTCGGCAAATTGAACTCAGTGCAGGTACGTCCTACGCGCAACACACGCGTAAAAAATTTTGTAAAACGTGTTTCGAGACGGAGTGGCGCATATTAAACCCATCCTACGGCCAGGTTCAATTTCAAACTATTTTGCATGGGTCAAGTTGTACTAGCAACACCGTTTTGTAGATCGTGGGTCCCTACTTATCTTCCACAAGGTTTAGTGTGATCAGTTTTTTCTAACTAGAAACTGAACTGTCTTCGGATAAACCGAAACGACTCTTTTGAAATTTCACTTAATATCGTGAATTCTCCATCACTGTCTTTTTCGTTAATACTCATTCGTTTAACTTCTTTTTTTGCTGAGTAGGTGCAACAGGACAAATTTGTTTTTCTGTATTTTCAGATTTAAATTGTAAATCGAGAAGAATTTTCTGGCTTGCTGTTATCTTGCATACTAGAAGAAGTGATGAAATTTTGGGTATGAGTCATGGGTGTGGGCTGTGTTTAATATGCCTTTAACAGGCATACTAAAGGCTTCTTTTGCGGAAAATTAGCCTTAGCGGCCCCCAATAGAGTAACATAAAGTGCTACTTTTAGACATTCCCTTACAGTCCCACTGGACAGGCACCAAACTTCTCAAGTGGTACTTTACTTAATCCCTTAAGTATCAATGCTGTGAAACCTACTGTCTATAGAGATCTTTCCATTTACTTTATATCTTATAATCATCTCTATAAACTAACCCTTACTTTACTTAAGATACCCCTCTAGGAAATCTCTTACCATTTTCGAAGCAGAAATCTATTTTGTAAAACTTGTTTTAAGGCGGGGTGGCGTATATTAAACCCATCCCTAGGTTTAATTTTAAACTGTTTCGCGTGGGTCAAGTTGTGCTAGCAACAGAGTCTTGTGGATCGTCGGTCCCTACTTTTGTCAGCGTAATCAGTTTTTTCTAACTGAAAACCAAACTGTCTTTAGTTTAACTGAAACTACTGTTTAAACACACTATTTGGAATTTCACTTGATAACGTGAATATTCCATGACTGTCTTTTTTTCGGTAACAGCTATTCGTTTTACTTTTTTATTTTTATTATTTTTTTGCTGAGTAGGTGCAACATAGTAAATCTTTCTTTATTCTCAGATTCAAATTGTAAATTAAGAGGAAGTTTTTGGCTTGCTGTCATCTTGTATATTAAAAGAAGTGATGGGGATTTGGGTATGCGTCATGGGTGTGGATTGTGTTCAATATGAATGGCTGTTAAAAAACATGTGCTTGGGCTGGGTTTCGGTCACACGTGGGCTACGCATGGGTTGTGCATGGGCTGGATTTAATTTGCGGTGGGTCTGACTCTAATGTGGGTGCCAGGATATAAAGGAGGGAAAGGCCATAAAATTTCCAATTAATCGGCCAAATTGGGTGCACAGGCTCCGTTTTACGTACCGGAATCTTTTTGCGGCACAACTAGAGGTCACCTACTGGAAGAACTCAGATAATCAGAAAAGAGACAAAAAAGACTGACTGAAACAACGCTGCAAGATAGGCAAAAAGATTTATTTTACAATCTAACCTAAGTACACTAAGAAGCTAGTAGTATTTTAAGGATACGAACTTAGGATAGTCACCAACTTTCTGACATGTATTATCTTAAAAAAACGGAAGAGAGTGATAATAAACATTGCAGATTTTGTGACGGATCGTGCAAAACCACGGAATATATACTATGCGAATGCATGGAATTAACACGTCAAAGGCTATTATATTTCGAAGCGAAGAAGAAGGAGCATTTTTGACTTGCGAAGATACAAAAAACTTCGCGAAAAGTTTAGAAATTGGGGCAATTATCTAATAGAGAGTATTCACAAAAGATCTTCTTAGGCTAAGGTGCGAGTAGGGCTATGTTGAGCCGAGCTGGGGTACCACAATACATTACTTAAGATATCCACAATACATTAGTACTTGGGCTTTAGGCCTTCGTGGAGTGTCTCAAGATAAATAGAACAAAAGTGGTTTACAACGGTATGGGTATTTTTTTTACTAACTTTGTAGAGATATTACCTAACGACATCTTGTGACGGGTTTCGATCTGTATCAGATCTCATCAGACAAGTTAGTAAAAGATGATATTCTCTAAAAATCTTAGTTCTAATTTAGTATGTATTAAAACACGGGTACGTGCAACAGACGTCTACATGTGCCAAAGTGATTTAATTTTTATTTTTTTATGCCACGCATTTCAGACTAAGAACAACATTTACCTTTTGGCAAATACAAAACAATTAAATATTACAAATTATTATAATAGTCCATAAAAAAGGCAAGATATTTTAGCTAAATATATTCTCATGCTGATTCTAAAACTCTGGCTTGCAAATACCATTTATCGATAATATTTTAAACTCCGACGGCTACACTTCTGCAAAGCTATCTATTAATTGTGCACGATATTAGTGAATTTAATCATGCCAGAGGCAAATTAGTTTCTGTGAAACCTCGGGAGATTTAGACATATCGATCCCTGTTCGTTCTTACTTAAGCTTATATTTTATATTTTCTTTTAGCCTAAAATGGCAAATGTTTAAAAAAAACGGCACGGTTACTAAAAGGAAATAGCTTGCCAAAGTAAATATTGATTTTAATTTGTCTCTGAAATATATTTATACAGCTAATTTTTATTTAACTTTTCTGTCAGAGGTTATGGTTTTCTATAAATAAATCTATATAGGGCCAAACTGAAACTGTTAGATCTTTTGAATAAAAAGTAACAAAGTGTAGATCAGTTTATGTGGTGCAAATAAAAGAAATATGAAAAACTGGCCTTTAATTAACCTATAAATTTGTAAATTAAATATTAAAATAAGGCGGTTCTGGCTTAATAGCCATTTTACACGCTACATGTAAAGTAGAAAATTTAAAAAAAGGTACAAGTTAATCACAAGACTAGAAGATAATTAGTTATGGCGAAATGTAGGTAACATAGATTTATGATTTAAGAAAGAGCTGGGTAAACAAGAACTTTTTTATCTTCGAAAATTCTGAAAAATGGGGCGTTTTTGATGTTGCATGCGTCAAACATGTTTAGGGCATAGGTCAGGTCAAAAAATTCTTAATTTTTGTAGGCCAGTACAACCATAACATTTTACTATTATTCGTCTAGTGTGTAAAAATCAGCCGGTTATTTTTAAATTGCACAACATCAGGAATTTGATATGTTGAGGGTACAGGTGTTGCCAAATACTTTAATATTTTTGTGGAGAATATATTTTCCAATATTTGCATTATAAAAACTTTTAAGTCCAGTACAGGAGAATGGGTTATTCTTTTAATTACCTATACATCGCTAGAGTGACATGTTTGACGCATGCTTCATCGAAAACGCCCCAATTCTCAGAATTTTCGAAGATAAAAAAGTTCTAGGTTACGATATCATAAATCAACTTACCTAGTTTTAAAGCATATTTTTAAATTTAAAATTTAAAGCCAAAACCGGTACCTAATTTGTTACTATGGTGGACAATTTAATTTTCATAAGGCAGAGTTTTACTTGGTGACTTTTTATCAAAACTAAGATAGATCTTTATTTTATTTAAATATATTTCTTAAATACATGTTTAAGCTGTTTCTTAGATAAACCGATTTTAATAATTTATTTTTGAAAAATGTTTCAAAACGAATTACTAACAAGCAGAAAATGCTTAAAACTCTTTTAACCCATTTCCTTTTACAATATCATTGTAAAACTAAGTTTTATATAAGCCAAGCGAAAAATACGAATTTTTAAGAAAATATTAAATAAAAGTTGCATATACAGTGCAATTATATAACTCTAGCTTAATTTAAAAAAATCCATTTACCCAAGAAGGGTATTAATAAAGGCGAAAATCATAATTTTCCTGATTTATTTGGGATGTATATCAAATTAATGCAATCGGCTTGACAGGAGCTTTAATAACTATTATTTAATAGACAAGGTTATAAATAGACTCATTGTTTTGTTTTGTGTATTTTATGTTGCCTATAATACATGGTTCCGGAATAGCGCGTCAGACATACATAGCACATATACCAATTAAGTTATGAATTCCGTTTGAACGCAGACCTATCCTGCACACAAAATTGTATTTCGGAAAAAATTTTCGCATATACGAAGTATGACGATACCCTGTGTCATTTTGCATATTTTATAAGTTTTTTTGTTCTTCCTTGATTCCCAAAATACTACTTATTTTGGTTTGGTAGTTAACGGGCAATAAATTAAAAACATAAAAAATTGGTTTTTGTACGCCAGCAAAAAAAAATGTTTTGTCCTAGATTCATAGTGTAGACGCCTTTGACACAATACTTTGACATTTATATTATTTTATGTAAAAATGAATATTTGTGGTATTTGTAAATATGTTCTATAGTTTTGTGGCGGATCCATGTTTCAATGCGTTTTCTTTGGGATACTTGCCTTACTACTTTCTGGAAAATGAGACCTTTTCGGTCCGGGTCCCGGGGTATAACGAACTGAGCATGATCAGTCCTAGTATTTGTTAAATATCTTTATAACGGTCCAGAATTTTGACACACTTATAATACAGTAATTATTCTTTTTTATATTTTGCTTTAGACAGTAAAATATTATACAGAGTGATGTTTTTAAAAAGATTATAGTGATATATATATAACTATATATTATATATATATATAAAAAATATATAATATATATATATATATATATATATTATAATATATATATATATATATATATATATAATATTAAGTCTTAGTTAAAGATTTTTAAAATTTTAATTATTTACCAGTTGCACTTATTTGTGATGCGGCGACGATTTATTAGAACAAATTAACATATTGAAGCATTTTTCAAACTCGTGAATACTACTATTAAATTTATTTTAAATTTTGAAGCTTCTCTGTATTCCTTATATTACAAGCATTTAAGTTAAATTTTAGATACTTTTTAAAAAAAGTATAGAACTTAAAAAATAGTATTTTTTATTTTATAAAAAAAAATGTTTTTGTCGTCGAGCTTGAGGAGATAGCGACATATTTACTAATAAAGAATCCGTTTGTTTTTTTTTTTATTTTAGATGACTGGAAGGGTTGGAATCTTTCGCGCCAGGACACCCCACTTTACCAGCCCACAACTTTTTAAGTTTTAATTTTTTTTACTTTTAATTTTTTTATATTTTTCTGAAATATAAATAGGGAAGCAATAAAAAATTAAAATAAAAATATTCTTTTTTTATCGAGTTCGAAAAAACGCTTGAAAATCATGCCTCCAGACCAAAATACCCCCTTAAAATTGTCATCTTTAAAACCAAACCCTGGACACCCTGTATTAAATAGGAAAAATTATTTAAAATATCGTTGGTCTTCTTGTACTATTTTTTTTTCTTTATAATTGTTAAATGGGATAAGTCTGTACTTACCGACCGACTTATCACTGAAACGTCAATACGTTTTTTTTTTTTAAATTTAAAATGGTTTTTTAAGTTTCTATTTTTGGTGATCTGCAGGCTTGTAAGGGTCATTTGAATTTGTGTTCTCTGTCAGTACAAAAGTGGGATCTGGGCCAAAAAGGTACTGTCTTGCATGTATAGCAAGAATGCCAGATATATATTTCTTCTTCTTCTTCTCTCTGGGAGCCGTCTTGAATCACTACCGGAGGCAGTGCAGCCTCTTGGGCTTTTTGTGCCTCCCATAATCTTTTATACCAATCCTCCTATAGGTCTTGTTTCTTCTACAAGTCTGTATAGCCCCAAGACTGGTTGGTTGATATGTTCCTGTGGGCTATTTCGGTTGCCCAAATAATGCCTGTCTTTTGTGATTCAATGCTTTACATTCGCACAAAATATGGTAGCCTGTTTCTTCCCCCTCGTCGCACATTCTGCAACTTGGGTCCCCATTGTATGAGCCTATCTTGTGTAGGTGTCCTCTTAGGTTATCATGCTCTGCTAGTAACCCTACTGTTATGCGAAGTATTTTCCTACTTTGTCTGAGTAGTTCTTCCTTCGTTCTTTTGGATGAGCCCCTTATGAAGCTTTTTTCATGTCTAATTCTACTCATGTTTCCCCAGTATTTCTCGTGTTTGTTTCGAATCCATTCTGGTTTGTCTTCGTGGTTTGTTACTCAAGGTCAGTTTCGCCAAAATGGTGATATGTCTTAGCTATTTTCGTTCTATTCGAATATCCTGGTACCCACAAGAGATTTACTCTGTTGCATTCTTTCAGGAATTTCAGATAATATTTTGTAATATATGTTTATTTCCTTATTTATATATGAACCATTTTTATGTGTTAAACGACTCACAGTTTATTATATAAAGAAAGTGCCTACATTATCATAACAAAAATCTAATGAAGAAGAATATTTTAGGATACCTCCAGTCAACAAACACAAAATGTGGATAAATTATTACTGTTTTATGCCGCTAAGTTAAATCCATGATTTCCAAACCGGCCTAAACCGTAGCATTTTCTTTTACCGAACGTCCTTCCTATACTATAGTGGGTAATTTAGCTTTTAGTGTATACAGTTTAGCCGTTATCTTTTTCAAAAAAGGTCTAAATCGATGACAAGTAGAAGTCGTTTATAACCCTCCAAACACGTTTTCTTTTATGGTTAAAAATCCCCTAAGCAGGTTTTTAAGCAAATAAAACTGACCGATGTCTGAATAAGCTAAAATAAAAACCACATTTTTGATGGGTTGCTAAATATTTTTTCTTTTAGATGGCTCGGCTTTGGCAATTTTTAAATTTAAAATTTAATTTTTAGCCCGTTACACCTCCTTTAATGTTCGACAGTGGTCTTTGTTGCATTAAAACACATCTGATCAGCAAAGATGGGAACTGCTTGAGAGACCGTTTATGTGATTACCAACAAACATCATGTCGTGTTTTATGTGGTACGGATTTTATCTTAAACAAAGTTTCTGGCTGAGTATTAATACCAAGAAAATATAAATAAGGGAATAATTAAGAGTAAGTTGTTTTTTCTAAATAATATTGCTGGTTGTGCTACTATGCTCTTAAAAAGTGGCCTAAAACATACATGTTTGATCTGGATTAGATCCCATTTTTGTTGCTGTTGTCTTAGCAACCAGTAAAAACATATGTGTCCATTTTTTCTGAATCCCAAAACATTAAAAATCTTATTAAAACAAAACTAGGGATAGATAAAACCTTGGACACAAATAATAAAGGTATTGTAACGTTTAAGAAGTAGTAAGATAACATCTGTCAAGTGGCAAATGCCCATTTAAAATTAAAAATTCATTAAAATTATATAAATTCATTAATTTAAAAACCTATCAGTAGTAAACTCTTTTTAAAATATGACACTTAACAAAAATTTACTAATGGTGACATCTGTTTACAGTTTTTATACGCGGAAAAAATGTAAAACAATTAAAAAATAATAATTTTTGAAAATATGACATTTGTTAAAAATATGATACCTGTCTAAAATAGAATTTACCAAAAACATTAAAGAAGAATTTATTAATTATTAAAACTAGATGTCTTATTATGTAAAGGGTTTTCCAATAGGAATGATATGATTTTGTAATGATGTAGTAACCATGGTAATAAAGTTATACTCGTCACTAGTTGTTATTTATATTCAGTAAACTCTAACAATTTATTATGGCTATATACTTGCTTCAAGAACGTCTGGTTATTGTCCAAAAATTTTACGAAAATGGTCGTTCTTTTGTGAACACTTTTCGCCCACTTCGCGGAAACTTTGGTCTAAATAATGGACGTTCTGTGCTTGCCATTAATCGCATCGTTGAGAAATTTAAAAGACATTTTACTCTTCACGATGTAAAAACTCCAGTAAGACGCCGAAATGCCAGAACTGTTGAAAATGTTGTTGCTGTAAGAGATAGTGTTGTAGAAAATCCAAATTTATCAATTTCTCAACGTGCCAAAAAGTCAGGATTTTCAAAAATAAAACTTAGCGAATTATGTAATAAGATTTAAATTTACACCCATTTCAGATTGTTTTAACCCAAGAACTTAAGCCACTGAACCATCGTCGGCGCCGTGAATTTGCTGCTTGGAGTTTAGCTACTTGAACGGGATCACAATTTTGCCGAAAAAATTATCTTTTAGATGAAGCTCATTTTCGGTTAAGTGGATACGTCAATAAGCAAAATTGCCGTTTGTGGTGTAAAAACAATCCACAATAGATTTACGAGAAGCCTTTGCATCCCCTAAAGGTAACTTTTGGGTGTGGTTATGGCATGGTGGTATCGTTGGACCATTTTTTTTCAAAATGAGGTTGGAGATTCCGTTACAGTGAATGGTAAACGATATCGATAGATGTTGACAATTTTTTGGGCCAAATTGGATGCGCTTGATTTAGAAGATATGTGGTTCCAGCAAGACAGCTCATGAAACTGTTGCCATATTACAAGAAAAGTTTGGTGAAAGGATAATTTTTAGAAACGCAACTGTTGCCTGGCCACCAAGAAGCTGTGATTTCACTCCTTTAGATTACTTTTTGTGGGGTTATTTAAAATCTTAGGTTTATGAAAACAGGCCACAAACCTTTGATGCTTTACGATTGAACATTGAACGCTGCATTCGTAAAATTACGCTCGATTTATTGTACACGAAGCCGAGGTGGACATTTAAACTACTATACTATTCAAAACATAAATGTTATCGATTGTACGTCAAAACAATATAAAAAGTGTGGTTATATTTAAAATCATTTCTATTTTATTTAATTTTAAAATTATATTGTTCTTATTGGAAAACCCTTTATATAAACAAAATGTTACCTTTAAAATTGCACTAGCAAATTAAATTTTATTTAGGAAAAATATGCAATGCTGCAAATTACTTTTTAATGTTTTCATAATAATACTGACAAAATTAAAATACTATTTTTAACCATACTAATAAAAGTTATTGTTAGAAACTAGGATCTTGGGTGTAAAAATAGTGTAGTTAATTTCTTAACTATTTTTATAGAGGTTTCACCTAACGACATCTTGTGACCGGTTTTAATCTATATCAGATCTAATTAGACAAGCTAGTCGAAGGTGCTTACCTCTTAAAATCCTAGTTTAGCATGTATTAAAACACATAAACAGGCAACATACGTCTACGCCATCTACCGACCCCAAAGGGCGAAGCATACTACTCTCAACTTATGACGTCACTGACTTGCCGAGCTGAAATAATATTACAAACTTTTGGACTTATATGCCCTACATTTATACGGAATGTTAACAACGGTGTAGTTAATTTATCAACTAACTTGGTAAAAGTTTTACCTAACAACATCTTGTGACCGGTTTCGATCTATATCTGATCTCAACAAGCTCGTTGAAGTTGATAATAAATAAAAATTCTTGGTAAAGTGTGTTCAACAATATAGTGCCTACAATAAAAGGGGACTGATGGTAATAAACCACTTTTATTGCGATCAATCTGTCCGGTTTATTGTTTAGGTCAAAATTTGATACAGGATCGGTTCTTGTATTTGGATAAGTATTTTCGGCCGAAAGGAGCAGGTAAAATAAAAGGTAATTATTCCTTATCGCTGTTTCGGCTGTTTTAAAGATTTTAAAAATTCTTTTACAGGCTACTTATGTGGATACCATATAATAATAATCCCGTGGGGAATAAGAACATGTTTGAATATTTTGTTTTTTTTATTTTAAATTTAAAATCACCATTGATTTTCTTCATATAATGCGAAAACTCCCTTGATGACAAGCAACTTCTAGTAATGCAGTGTTGCCAAATCAGGGTCTTTTCTAATACGTCCCCGCATTTTTCACATTAAAATATAAATAAGAAAAATAAAAAGCTACAAATCGGGGTCTTTTCTAAACTCCCATTTTGACATTAAAATATAAATAAGAAAAATAAAAACTGTCCTACTAACCAAACTACTGACCGCCCTTTCTGGCCGATTTCCGTAGGTCAGAATGGGCGGTCATGGTTAGTTCTGGTTAGTAGGAAGCTAATAAAAAAAAATATTGAAACATATTTTGAGCTTCCCACCGGATTAATATTATATGGTTGGATACCATAAGTTTGCCTGTAAAGAAATTTTTAAAAATCTTTTAAAACAGCCGAAACAGCGATACGGAATAATTACCAAATAAAATATGTTTTCTATAAATGGTACAAGTTTTTTTATTAATCAGAATCAAAGACAAATGCTGTAGAGAAAAAGCAGAACGTAATTTTATGTATACAACTAAAATATAGGTACTTGCATACTATTATACACTTAGAAACTATAGCTAAATAACCAAAAGTTGATCTGGTTCATGATTGTGAGTTAACTCCTCCTGGTTACTGCAAATTCGGCACCAACAGTATACAATTTAGCTAAAACTTTAAATTTTTTTAATGGGAAAACTCCAACACTGCCCACTCTTTAAGATTTATTAGAGTAATCCCGATATCTGATACCTCTGATGGAAATTACCATATCAACTTTAGATTTGTCCCTTTGCTTTGGCCAGTAGGCGAGGGGATTACTGGCCAGAAATTACGCCGCGTTGTATTTGTATAATTTAGGTTGAATAAAAAAATCATTTATATTTGTGTTCCCGTTATGAGAGTTAGTCTATGCTGTTTAATAATTTTTTAAAAATGTTTGTCCTTGGGAAATGCAACAGCGGCCCCTGAGTTACTGTTCCTGTTCTGACGACGAAGTTTTTCCTCTTGATGCCAAGAAATCGTCAAACATATTCATAGAAGCTGGTCCAAACGGGTTGGGCTTTTACTCCTGCGCAAGAGAAACAAGCGTTTGACGAAGGAATCATCAGTAAGATTCACAAATTCGAGGACCAATTCATCGAGATACAAAACGAAACGATATGGTGTTTTCCATAACCAATTTATATGTGATAAAGATTGAATAAAAGAACTATCTACTTTATGTCGAAGTTAAAAACGGTGCTTATCAATCATTGCAAACAAGACTAAGGGTCCACTTGAGATTAAGGATATATTGGATACCTATGGACACTTTTATCAAAGACTGGTTTCAAATACTCATAGATGATTCAAAAGGCCAAGTATATTATGGAATTCCTCTTAAAATCTAGGCATGGTATTAAGAAATTATACGGCCATAAGTTTACAGGTCTCCGACAAAGGAAGCAATAATCTATTTGACTTGAACGGCTGTATAAATTTTATACCCAATCGGATACAGCTGGTTATTAAAGGTGACCATGAACATTGTGCGATTGAACACAATCTAATAATGTATAAAAATAGTAACAAGGAAAACATCACGATTATTCATGCTGGATCAAGTAAGACTTTGTGTGGTAATTTATAACAGTTCCTCAAGAATAAAGTATTTTTTGAGCAATTAAATTCAAGATAAGTAAATGGTTACCAAAGATACAAAGGTCAGAATTTTGAAGATTGGTTCAAATACAATTTATTGCACAAATATTACATTGTCTAGTTATGAAATGCCAAGTTACCTACGTCCAATGAAGAATTCCAGGCATCTTTTAAAACAAAGAAATTTAAATTTATGCTAGAAGATAAACATCACTTAGAAGTAAAGGATATAAATAAAAGACTAATTTAGAGGAACTAAAGGCAAAATTTACATACAGAGAATTGTTTACAAATATATATGGCGATGACAGAATTGGCAGTGATCAAAGAACATAAAGTTCTATCGTGGATTAATCCAAATTAGCGTAATGCTTTAATCAAGCGTGTTGAGCATATGTGGGAAAACTAGAAATAATAGACCTAATATAATACAACTACATATAGTAGTATTCTGTAATTGTTTAATACGGCAATAATATAGAACCAGCGCTGATTTTGGACATAGACAATTATTCATGTTAATTTAAATGTGGAGGTTCACACATTTATTAAAGTAAATAAACCTTATAATTAAATTAGACTAACATAGTGATAACGGAAACAATTCGATTATATGTCCGATCACCCAATATACTAACTTGAGGATAAAATATTATTTCCTTACGGAGCCTTTATTTTCAATTGAAAAAATAATATTAGGCATGAAATTAACTTATTAAATCAAACAAATTCTCGCATCATAGAAAATTTAATAGCACATTTGGAAACTTGTTACCAAGAATGCGTGCAGAATCAGGAGAATAACGTAATGTGTGACAATTAATATGTTATCTTAAATTATTACTGTTTTATTGTTGAAATAAAAATTGAGTCTGTTACACCAGCATTTGTTATTTTAATTATTTAATTTTTAAACGTCTTTAGTTCGAAAACAAGTGAATTTAGGACTATAGTATTTTTTATAAAAAATCCTTAGAATCTTAGGCCGAATTTAGGACTATGGTATTTTTTATAAAAAATGCTTAGAATCTTAGGCAGAATTAAAATATCAAGTCAAATACAGGGTGTCCTATTTAAAAAATCATATATAACTCAAATTTTACACACGGACTCCTGGGATTAAAATACTAAAAAAAACTTTCTATAAATATATGCTTGAAACCTCTTAACTTTTAAACTACAAGGTAAAAAGAATTAATTTTTTTTTATAAATTTAAATAAACATAGACGCATGATATTTAGAATTAATAAACTCTACAAATTTTTCTCTACAACTCTCGTATTAAACAGTTTTTTGAAAAACTTCAAATAAAAAAGTCAGGGGAGGTGGTAGTTTTCAATAGGTCACCCGGAACTTACTCACTTACTGCTTATTAATATGAAATTAAAACGCATTCGGAACGCAATTTTAAAAAAATAATTTTTGTTAAAGTATTCATTAACAGCTTTATGTTACAATGGCACTTATTACATAGCAACTATTTACTAAAACTGGTCTAAGCCGCCTTGCGAAACCACTTATCTTAATTAATTATTACTATTAAAAAGGAATGTTTTTGCAATAATTTGTCGACAGCATATTTTATTTGGAGGAAAAGTTACTTTTCATGGCTTGCTCGCTATTATCAGCCGAACGGAGTGAGTTAACACAAGCGCTTTAAAAAAGTATGACTTTTCTTCCATATAAAATAGTATACTCTCTATCCTCTAAAAACAACCGCAATTATAAAGTACTTGTTTGATCATAATGAATTAACTAGTAGAGCAGACTATGACGTTATTTAACCCTGTTTAATACTTACCGCCATATGTATATCTAAGTATAGACAGTGTCATGCTCAAACCGCTACTTGTACACTTATGAATACACGGTCGGCGATAATCAGTGTGCCATGTGCCTGCTTAAAATTCACGATTTACGTATATTTCTTATGGGATGTAGTTGAGCGTAGCGTGGGGCAACCGAAAAATGAATTAAGCCTGAGCAACTAGCACACTGTTGAAAAAATAGTATAATAACGTTTAATTTTCGGGATCAGGATCTCGACTTAAAATCCTAAGATTAAAAGCCAAATAAATCCTAAAAATATTTTAATCAAAAAATCACACTAGTAATGGCAGATAAGAACCACAAAAATAAAAATTATTTTTGTACAGTTACATATTATAGGACAGATTAGTAAAAAATCAAGCCACACTTAAAGAATCAAAGGCTCTTTTACAACTATATTTGTAATCATCTGCTACTCTAAAAAAGTGTTGAAATCTTCAACCCTGAATAACTACAAATATAGTTGTAACAAAGCCTTGAAAAACATAAACATCTATTCTAAATATCATGCGTCTATGTTTATTTAAATTTATAAAATATTTTTTTATTCTTTTCACCTTGTAGTTTAAAAGTTAAGAGGTTTCAAGCATGTGCTTATAGAAAGTTTTTTAACTATTTTAAACCAAGGAGTCCATGTGTAAAATTTTTTGCAATAATTTAAATGTTTACCTCTTATAGGATAATATAGCTCATAAAATAGTATAGGCTAATAAATAACTTAGTGTGCGAATTGTTGAACCCATTAAAAATGTAATATAAAAAAGTTTTCCTACTTCCACACGAATTGATTGGTTATCTGTTAAAAGCTGGATTTTAATTTTGTAGCTAAAATACCAATCAATTTCAGCTAATTGAACGGCGAATAAACTTTTAAAAATCGTATCGCTAATTTACTGACTCAATAGGAATGAAAAAAAAACGTAATGATCATTAAAGAATTCTATGAATTATCCTGCATATATCGCTGCTTAATAATTGGCTTTTAAAAACATTTTTAGAAAATGCAGGTTGGAGAAACTTAATAAGTGATTGTGAGTATGTCTTGAAAAAAAATCAACCTTAATATTGAACAACACAATAACTATAAAAAATACTGCTAACACGCTTAAAAAGACTAATTAAAAACACCAGCAAATAACAAAAAAGAAGTAAGCAGCAAACTTAATATATGCAAAAAA
>JAHBCN010016673.1:0-19297 GCA_019359885.1 Listronotus oregonensis
TATGGGAATAATAATTGACACAAACAGTAACATTATTCTAGTCAAAAAGACAGTTTAAGTTCTGTTTAATCACTTAAACCATTTTTATTTATTTTGACTTCAAAACTAACAACTGGAACCTTTGACGGAATTGGGGAAAAATAGGTTGACATCAAAAAACCCGGCACCCACGGTACCTAGTACTTGGGTTTCATTAAAGCTACTTTATATTTTTTTGGGGAAAATTATTTTTACCCTTAACGGGTGCTGGACAGACAATGTTCTTAATGCTCTTTCTGCTGCTAAATTTGAAAACCGCTGCTTGACGTATTTGTCATTATTAAATATAATAAAAATTTGTGTTTTAAAAAAAAAAGGGGACATTTGTTATTTACTGGGATTACTTTATTTTAAAAAAAATAACTTATAAAATAAAAAAATTTTTTAACATAAATTTTAAATTTTGGTAAACTACTTAAAATTTTTTTAAAAAATAATTTAAGACTGTAAGTTTTTAAAAAAATATAAAATTCTTTAAAGTAAAAAAAATATTTAACACAAACATAAATGTTTAGTTGTCCCAATTAACAACAACAATGTACTTAAATTAAAAAAAGAAAAACAAATTGGCATTAATGTTTTACTGACTTCGCTCGTATTAGGGGGATAAAAAATGACGTTTCAAAATATGTGGCAATTAACTAGTTTCTTAAAAAGTAAATCCTAAAGATACAAATCCAAAGGTCCAAAACTTTGGTAAAAAATGAAATCAAAACCCTAATGAAAGTAGCTTTGATTATGGGGATTACTTGGTCTTGTAGGTGTGATAGTTTATCACATTTAAAAATTAAAATTGTTCAAGTCAAAGAAAATTATATGTTTGTTGTATTGCCAAACACAAAAACTAAAAAAAAACAAGAAGCTTTATTATTCTTTAGGAGCGACTTCCAGTAAACCCTGTTAATTTGTGTAAAAGATAATTTTTTTTGCTACCAAAAAACACCAGCCTCAACCGCTTTTTCTTATAAAATAACCAAATATACAAATGAGTGTGTAGGTATAAATACCGTGTCAAAATATTAAAAATTGCTGCGTATTTAAATCTAAAGGATCAAGAACTATACATCGGCCACTGTTTAAGAAGATCCTCCGTTACCCTGCTAGCTAATGCGTGATAACACTTAAACGCCATGGAAGATGGAAATCATCATCAGTAGCAAAAATTTAAATTTCAGAAAAATTCCAAGGACCATTAAACAGTGAAGCAGTTGTGTCGGCCTAATAGAACCCTTAATCAAAACTTTAAATGGCAACATGAACAATTTGACACTACCAGTTCATCCAAAACTATGCCATTTTCTTTTATTATTTAATTTAAATACCATTAACAACAACGATGAAAAAATAAATACACATTTTAGAACAAGAGATAGTTATAAACCACAACCCACTAGTGGGTTTTGGTTTATAACCAACGAATTCTTGGATAAAAATAAAGTAAACAAACCTTGTTTGGCATTAATATATTCAGGGGGCAAGGAGGGATAGTTCTTGTAAACACACTGCACGGCAATATTGATTAAAGACACTGAATAACATAACTCAGGAAATAATAACTTTTTCAATGTTTATGGCATAAATTAGTTTTTTGTAAATCGGTGATTCTTTATTGTTAAAAATTATTTTTAAAGCCGGAAAACTATTTTTGTTTATTATCTGAAGTGACATTTACTTTAGATGCTCAATTCGGTTGCTGTTGATCAAGTTAGTTTACAAAATATGTTATTGAATAATACAACCTACTAGAAAGAGATAAAATGGCATCGAAGTGCCGTACAACACCTGATTTACTATCATTTTTTATTAAACGAATGCAGCAGCTGTCCAAAATAAGCTTGTTGTCGGTGCTTGCAACTGTCAAATTAATAAATATAAAATTTATGCAGTTGCTTTAGCCCAAGTGTTTTGGCCTAAAACACTTTTCCAACTTTTATTTGGCCGTTGGCAGCCTTTAAAAAAAAATTATTATTTTTTTTTTATTTTTTTTTTAAATAAAATTAATAACAATTAAATAGCAAAAGTACAGTAAAGCTGAAGGTGAGTAGCAGAGAGCGTGCAAAAATGCCCTAACTCATTTGCCGGAGAGTAGGGGGGGTTAAACTGGGCGCCACTGCTTTTGGTGCCAGGCCTAGCAGAGACCTTCCAAGATTTAATTGGGAACTCTCGTTCAACTTTACTACCACTCAAAGACAAGAAAAACTTTAATAAACAATATTAACATTAGGAAAGGAGACACCAGGCGAGCCAAATAAAACAACACTATATCTAAAACAAAAAGTTAATATAATTTATTATAAATTTGTAATTTAAAAGTTAAAAGTTTACACAAAAAAAAATATTCAAAATAAAATGGTGAATGCGCTGGGTTATAAGATTACAAAATTTAAATTTATAATTTAAAAGTTTATAAAAAAATATATATAATCGAGATAAAATGGTGAATGCGCTGAATAACTGTTAAATTTTCTATACTAAGATGAAAAGAATAAATTTTTAAATATAAGTCTACGAAAAAAATATATAAAATATAAAAATATATAAGAATACCGCTTATAATTATTTAATTAACAATAATTAATGACCAGGTGCACCATTTGAAAACCAATAAGAATACAGATTTACCAAAAAAAAAAAATAATATATTAAAAATATAAGAAAAGGCCGCAAATAATTTAAAAACAATGTGGTAAAAATTTAAACGGTAGAGTCTAAATTCCTAAATCGAAAGTTATAAATAAGAATTGTTAGTTTGTTAATTTTAATGTTGCCTGTTTTGTCGATTCCAAGTGATGGCGTGTGTGCCAGCCACTACACCGTGAAGAGCGATGGTGTCCAAAACTACAGACAACACAATGACCAGTTAAATGGTCACTATCTCTGACCCGTCCCAAGAAAACTTCTACCAAATTGATGGCCCCTCCAAACAAAACATAAACGGTTTTGGAAAATAATGGCCCATCAGAAGAATAATGGCCCGTCCGAAGAACCCCAAGATGTTAAGGGGTATTTTCAACTAACACGTGATCCCTGCGGCGTCGTACTGCAAGTCCTGCAATGCAGATTTCTTTCCCGAAACAGCCAAAAAGGCAACGCAAACCAACAAAATTCACACCAAAACCAAAGGTAACTTAAATCGGGAAAGATTTTGGGAAATTTGCAGCACAATCCTATAAAGATGGCTTGAATACCAGTAGCTGCAAATTTTCCTAGTTCTCAGCTTGAAGAATGACGTGAAAGTAGCAAAATAAATAAAACATGGCCGATGGCCGCTTCGTCCTTCTCAAAGGTACCAGTGGGCGCTCGCGCATCGCTGCTAATTCTAGGAATTTCTCGCCTCTGGTCAACATCGTTACGCATTTTGAGTTGCCTACCCATGCTGTCCAAATAACAATGTTAATTTTTAGTACCCAATACTACGAGGGTAAAAGCAACGTAAAATATAAGGTAGGATACCAAATACGATAGAAAAACAAGAAGTAACCCAGCAATTACAATCAAATTTGGAGCCTTTTGCCAAAAATAAACTGCAAAAAAAATGAAAACCGACCTGCATTAAGGTAACAAACTAAATTATTAAAAACAAACCTAGGAATAAAAACTAACCGTGACAATGTTTTATATTTAAATCGACGTTTTTCCAAAGCTTAAACAGATCACTATACCAAACTGGCGTTGTGTTAATTCTAGTCCTTGAGTTCGTTGTTTATAACCTTTTAAGTGTGTTATTTGATAGTTGACCTGCCTAAATTGGCACAAATAATGACTCTTATAACTTGCACGTGTAGGATAAAAATTTCTCACAATTTTAGTTTCTTTTTAAGTCGATTTATTTTTTTAAATTATCCCTTTATGTTTTAAACTAGTTTATTTTTTCGTTCTAATTGCCATTACCTAATATTCCTAAGCCTATTTCGTAGGCCTTACTTTACTACTTTATCCGTTTAACATTTAAAGTAAATCTAATAAAGAATTCCCAACAGATATGTGTGCGTATAGATATACTTAATTTCCTCTGTCCTTGGGGATATTCCCGGCTCAGCACAGTTTTTCAAGTCCCGCTTTGTGCCGCTAGAGACTTGAAAACACCTACACTATTCATGAGGATTCCACAATGCGCAATTCGCGAGCATCAAAAAGGCTAACACATCTTGCTTTTGCGTCACTTAAAATTACCTGTCAGATTTATCATCGTTTATTTTTGTTGGTTGACAGACATAAGTAGCAATAAAGAAATATTTTATTGTTTTTAGGAGGCAAATTTATTAAAGAAAAGAAATAGTTATTTATGCATCCAGTTAAAAAAGGTTTAATTTTGTGTAACGGACGCGATTTCTGCGGACCGAGCGTAGCGAGCTCGCAAAAAGTAGCGCAAGTTACTACGTACTTCGTTCAGTTACGTATTGCTATTAAGGTTATATAATATTTACATCTAAATGCAATACTTTATGAATTATAATCAATAAATCGAATTTTCATGATTTTTTTAAGGTATACCCCTGGAATTCGTTTTTTATTATAACTCGTAATGTATTGCATTAGACGAAAAGATTATAATAACCTTAATGAAAGGTTTCATAAAAATACATAATTAATGTCCTATAAAATTTCTTGTAGCTTTTATAGTTTTTGTGATATCGACGTATAAAATGTTCTTAGGCCTAAATTTTAGGTTAGGAACAAGATATCGAGATGCGGTTCTCGCGAACATGTTTAGGCATCATTTACATACTTTTTTATAAAAAAAATCATACCGATGCATTTAATTTTTTTAAGAAAATTAACCATTTCTGTCGGAATTTAAAAAAAAAGCCCTCTAGCGGCGACATGTGAAACTAACAAAACTTCAAATAATATAACACATATAGCCCGAGAATAGCTCTTTTGAACTAGCCCAAGTTTGTTAAAATCGGCTTGGCCGTTTTGAAGGCACAGGGTGTTTTTTACGGAAACCTTCAAATACCCCCCACCACTATATTTTTAGAGATACAGCAAAAATTGTCAAACAAAAAAGGTACAAATTATCCTCGACTTTAAAAATTAGGTATTTTTTTGTTAGGTTAATATAGCGAAATTCACAGAAACATTACTTTTTTAGATTCAAGGTTACAGTTACGCCCCCTAGCGGCCATTTCCAGAAAGTTGAAAATAATTTCCAGGTATTTCTCTTGACCACTTTTACTAAAAATATTTTTCTAGCAGCTGTCGAATCCTTATTCCTGAGATACAACCGGCGTCCTTTGTATTTGGACACCGGTCTGATCGTACTATAAAAATCCTAACTTCCCATTAATTTGCGATACCAAGACTAAAATAAATTTCACAACAAGCTAGCACGCACAAATTTTTTCCTACACTTGTTTAAACATGTCTGTACTTGTACATGTACAAGCATACGTTTGTATAGAAGGGTCTCAGGTATCGAGCCGTCAGAACTAGGGATGAGCGATATATCACTACCGGTGATTTAATCGCCGTTTTTAAAAAATCGCTGATAGCAAACGTTGAGAAAAATCGCAAATAACGGCGATTGACAGAAACAGCGATTTTTTAAAACATGCAATCGTGTCAACTAACATGCAACACAGCTAATCGCGTTGAGTGATATAGAGCGAAATGCAACGTATTCACTGAACTATGAAGCAAAATTACAGTTTTCTAAAATATTATATATAGTTATTCCATACAATTAACAAAAAGAAGGTGTATTTAAAGAAGTAAGTATTTTACTTTATTTTTGCATAAAAAAAACTAAGTTTCCTCGTCAGTAACTCGAGTTTTACAGTTTATAATCAGTATAATTGGAGGCAGGCAAGTAAAATTTATATGCCATAACCAAAATGAATCACTTTCGAGAGCGGTAATAGCCGCAAATGATGAAAACACTAGTTTGACGTAGTGCACCGAAAAGTCGTGATCGCGATAACGCTTTTAAATCGCCGTTATTTAGAAATCGCGATCGCCGATAACAGCGTTATGCAAATATCGCTATTTAGTTCATGCCTAGACAGAAAAATCAAGGTTTTTTGGCTTTGGGGGGAGTAGAAAAAATTTTTTTGGCTGATAGTGATTATTGGTTGTTTTCAGAAAAGTAATTCTCTTGGTAAAATTTTCCCGGGAATGAATTGGACAGAGAATTGAACCGTTCAGCAGCGGCAAGAAAAACAAGCAGGAAAGGAGGGGGAAAAACGCTTTTGGGGGCAACAAACCGACGGTCGACGGGCTAGAGGAGGTCGTGGGGTAACGTTGAGGTGAGTTTTCTTTTTTAATCATAGAATATACCCATGTTATAAGTACATAAACGAGGTTTTAATAACTGAGGGGTTGGGGGTTTTTTTTACGCCCCTTAACCAAATCCATTCCTTTCTATTTTCTGGGTTTTTAAAAGCTATTAAATCAATTACAACAAAAAATGACATTTTATCTAAATTACCCCATTTTGAACTCTAAGGAATGTAATTCCAAAAATGTCCAAACTCCTACATACCAATTTTCATACTTTAGTCCAAATTTCCCAGTATACAAATTTCACCACCCATTTTACCCCTTTAGGGGGTTTTAAAATCCTTTTTTTCCAGCTGACATTCCTACCCCTTAATCCACTCCATGCAAATTTCATCTTAGAGGTCAAGTAGTTTTGAGATTTCACAATTAGTGAATGAATGAATGAATGGGTAGTGAGTGACTTTGCTTTTATATAAATTTCTTTATAATGTAATATACTTGCATCCTAGTCGACATAGGGTTTCTGAACTGTGAATTTCATTTTCGGTTCAGACTCGACTAAAATGCTAATTTAAATGGTTTTTGAAGCATCAGGGCCCGCATCCCCAAGATTTTTGACGGGTAGTATAAGTTTAGACATTTCCTTTTCATTTTAAAAGTATTGCCCCAAAATGACGTTAGGTTTTTTTTTAAAAGGGGTGGGGTTCCCCCTTTCCCCCGCGACCGATCGGTCTATTGTGTGGCTCACACCTTTTTATATTTCTCCCACCAGGTCTAGACTTCTAAATCTGATGATCCTGTTGGGAGAGAGATCCCCCGGCACAAGGTGCATTGCCGAGGATTGCGAATGGGCTGCCTTTCTGGGCACGGGCCCCAGTATGGGTTCTGCGATTCATCCCCTTTGCATGTGGTATTTCAATCTGCAGTGTCCCGGGACAGTCCCCAAATAGAGCTTTAAGGCTAGGCTAAAAGGCCCTTGAGTCCGAGGCCCGGAAGTTCCCCCATTACCGAAGATTTTCTCTGTGCCAACGCTTGGCCATTCTATAAGATATACCGATGACCAGTTCCGGCCCTGCGAATTTTATCTCCGCCCCCCGTTTGGCAAGGAGGTCTGCGGATTCATTCCCCTAGGCCAATATGTCCAGGTATCCACAGAGGAAACCTTTTTGTTTTTACCAGTTTGGTCGCCATCCTTTCATTCCAGACGGTTTTCGAATTGCACCGCTGGATTCAAAGCCTTAAGTTTCTTGACTGTGGAGGGAAAATTTTAACTGTCTTAAATGCAGTGCCCATCAACCAGCGATCTAGCACAATCCAATGCAAATACCTGCTTGAAATATGGTGGGGAGAGTGCCCAGGCTGAAGGAACACTCTCCCTCGACCTCTGTCCATATATTCCAGCTCCAACACCGTCCTTGGTTTTGGAGCCGTCGTTTTACCAACAGATGTCAGCCCGGGGCAGGTGGGCTTTCCGACTCCAGTCCTCCTTTGTGGGTAGACTACACTGTAGGGCCGGTTGTATTGGTTGCTGTAGGCATTAGTCTGACGCATTCCCAGTCTGTCACAGGGCAGGGCACTCCAGGAGACTGGCATCTCCATAAGATGACGTACTACTACAATGCCATTCACAATGTGTCCTTACTTTCAGACTCCATCGTTTCAAACCCTCTACAACGCTTCCAGTCTCGAGAACCTGGAGACGTCGACGGACAACTGGGAGGTGACGAGGCCGAAGAAAAAGAGCAAAAAGCGCCGAAACAGGTAAAAAAAAACTGCAGGTCGTCCAACTGGATAATTAAACTCTTTTTAATATCTATAGTGTCAGCAGTGCCAGCGGAGCGAGACAAAATTCCTCCGCTAGCGGGGTGTCGTCTACAATCAGCAACGATGATCGTAGGTCGAGAAGAGCCCCGTCGCCCGATTTAGGAGTTGTTATAGTTGGTATGTACTGAATTGTAAACATTTTAAAATTTAAAAATGGGATTATACATGGGTTAAATTTAGACTTCACGAGTTTTTCTCATTTTTAAGGTGTCTCGCATGCGAAAACTACCCGATCCATGCCACACAGCGAAAAAAGCAACGACTCCTCGTCAGACGTCGATTCAGTACACTCTCTACCGATGGATGGACCTATCTCTTATGCCGATATAGGTATCTATACAGAACCCACTTCATCGTATTCTTCATTACAATATATCTCTCGTCAAATCAAAATCAACATCGCATTTTTCTCTTTCAGCTAAAAACAGCGAAAAGAAAAACCCAGTCCCGAAAAACAAGAACGCACGACGCCGCCGACCAAAGAAAAGTCGCCCCTCTCTCTTAAGTTCCCCGAGAACGAGTCCAAGACCCCGACGAGCTCTCACAACGTGTCCGTGGTAACGAGTCCCGATGGAAAAGACTGCAACTTTGTCCTTGAACCCCAGTTTCAATAGTACTTTCCCAAATAAAAGTGTCGTTCCGGACGTGCATAATATCAAAAGCTTCCCGGCCATCACCGGATCTATCACAAAGACTTCTCCTGTGGTAAGCACCTCCGTGACTTACCACTCTACGAACGTAACGACGACAAGTGACAAGGCTGTGCAATCGACTCTGACTTACGAGGAAACGTTCGCGCGCGAGAAGACGCCTCCCGCCACGCAGAAAACCGGTTCGGTAGGCGTGGCGTTACAGACTGCGCCAATGGATGCTGCACAAGGCGGGGCTTTGGCGCAGAGCACGCCCGTCGGAGGAGGCGGGGCATCGTCGGTGGGCGCGTCCACACAAATTACGCCTCTAGGAAACGGCCCGACCAATCTAGCGACGCCCAACGTGAATAAAAGGCAGAATTCGCCCAATAACAACGTGGGAAAGAGCAAGGTGAGCAAGGAAGCGGGCGTGGCAAGCAGGAATGTTAGCGGAGCGCAGGTCAATCCTGTGCAGGGATTCTTCGGTCAGGGTGATAACGAACTGTCGGTGAGTTGGCTTTGTTGTTTTGTTGTTGCTAATTTATGAAGTATTTTAAGCAAATAATTTTTAAAAGTGATAATCTTCAATAGGATTTAAGAGTAAATTATTTTGCTGAAGGTACTTCCTGATACTTATAGCTTTTTTGCTTTGGTTATGGTTTTTTTGGGTCATGCTGCAATTTTTTAATTAATAGTGTTTGTGTGGCTTTTTATTTTTAGTCGAACGCTGTTTTGGCGATCGCTTACTGTAAAATACTGACGTTTATAAATTAGTAATTAACGTTTTTTTTATATATAATCCAGTAATATAAATTGGATAATGAAATATCTTATTACTGGAGGAAATTCTTTGATTTACTTAGTCTTTTAATCAGTCCAAATTCGCGTTTGTGTTTTTTATTTAAATTAGGTACTTAGGTAATATAGATGGAGTTGTACCAGAACTTGAAGCATGTTAAGCTTAGAATGAATAGAAGTAAGTATTGGTAAGTTTTATTGTATTCGGAAACCTTTGGCCTCTTTGTTTCTCCAGGCAGATAATGTTACGGTGATAACTAAAAGCAAAACGACACGAAAATCTAACAACATATTATTTTACGGTTTTATTCTTTAAGACCCCATGTGAAGAAAATCACCCACGGAACGAAGGAACAAAACTGTAAATAAATCTGTACAGTTTGCCCTTGTGTCGCAATTCTTAGGTCTTCGGGGATGCTTTCGAGCGAAAAAAAGTCTATCAACATTAACAGGTGGGAAAGGGCTGAAAATGGCCCCTCAAGGCCCGAAAAATGGGTTTCCTGCTAATATCTGCCAAAATGTGCGAATTGGAGAATTTTTGTTTAGACAAAATATGAAGATCGCCTTGTAATCTACAAAAATGGTCCTTATAATTTTTTTCGAAAAATCGATAGTTTTCGAGATTACGGGACTCAAAATCCATCCCTTCATGTATTCCTTATAAGCGGGCGCATGAATTGTTCCGTTACTCGGGCAATAATTTACATTTTTTAATCATTCAAAATTCATCGGTATGGGAAAACCCTTACCTATCATCGCATCTGGGTTTGGGTCCATTCTGATTTTTCTAGAATATTAGAAAAAGCTGTCAAAGTTTTTTTTTCACAATATTTTGAGAGTATCTCGTTAATTTATTGATAGTTTTTGAAAAAATGGTTTGTTATTAACATTTCTTTATTATAATGAGACCTTAGCAAGTGCTCAATCATCCCAGAAAATTTCTTTCACCATCTTTCTTGCGTTTTGAAAAAAAATTGTTTTGTCCATCTGATTTGTTTAGCCGTTTCCGGAGTTCTAGAAAAAAAGAATATTATGGATTTTTCGACGGCCGTTTTTGCGAAAAATGTTGGTGTTGAGAAAAAAATGGTAAGAATCATTTTTGTAGATTTCGAAGTGGTTTTCATTTTTTGTCTGAACAAAAATTCTCTAATTCGCATATTTTGGCAGATATTTGCGGGGAATTCATTTTGGGACTGGGACACACTGGATAGATGTGGTACTAGTAGTTTTTTTTCTGGGATCATTAAACACTTTTTAAGGTCTCATTGTAAAAAAAAATGTTAATAACAAACCATAAAAAAAATATCAATAAAGTAATGAGATACTCTCAAAATATTGTGAAAAAAAAACTGACCGCTTTTTTCAATATTCTAGAAAAATCAGAATAGAGCCAAACTCATATGCAATGATAGGTACGGGTTTTCCCATTTCGATGAACTTTGAATGATTAAAAATGTACATTATTGCCCGAGTAATGGAACAATTCGTCCGCCCGCTTATAAGTGGATCCATGAAGATAGCGGCATTCTAGCGGTAGAGCGGCAGCTGAAATGAGGGGACTTTTGAGTCCTGTTATCTTAAAAACCATCGATTTTTGAAAAAAAAATATATAAGGATCATTTTTGTAGATTTTTAAGGCATTCTTCATTTTTTGTCTAAACAAAAATTCATCAATTCGCATATTTTGGCAGATATTAGCGGGAAACACTCTTTCAGCCCTGGAGGGGTCATTTTTAGCACTTTCCCACCTGTTAATGTTGATTAACTTTTTTTTTGCTTGAAAGCATCTCCAAAGACCTAAGAATTGTGCCACAAGGGAAAACTGTACAGATTTATTTACAGCTTTGGGTACTTTCAGGTCTTTAGTTACTGGACTAATGCCCGTTTTTGGAAACTACACTCAATGGTTACAAAAAAAAAATGTTTTATTTAAGTGTTGTTTCTCTGAACCTGAAAAACAACATATTTTGGTTAAAAATCACATGTTAGGTGTGTTTTCTTATTCAAAGGTTTTAATAGGCAGATGTTTTAAAATGCTGATTAGGAATTTCAGGTAAAAATTTGAAAATTTAAATTGGAAGATTTAAAATTTTGCATTTTGGCATTTATAAACTTATTTGCTTCAGGTTAAGGATAAAGGGGTGTTTAAGGGTGCTAGGTCAAAATTTGAAAATTAATAGTCTTAGGTCAAAGTTCGGAAATTTAAAATGTCGGATTTTGGCATTTATAAACCGATGTGCCTCCAATATAATGTATACAGGGTGCCACAGATTCGAGAGCATGCATGGGGATCTCGGAAACCGTAAGAGATACGAAGTCGGTTAAATTATGGCAAAGTTGCGCATTTAGGTGCCTAACAATATGCCGATTAGAAAGTTGTGGACCTGAGTACTTCCGGAGATATCCGGAAAAAACTGAAATTTGGCGATTTCGTTTTTATTTTATTCTGACGTTATTTAAAGAGATACGGAAAAACAAAAGACACTTTCTTTTGGCCACTTTTTGAGCTCTACAAAACAGCATGGAGAGATTTTCTGTACGACGTTTCTTTTTTGTTAAACCATCATCAACTTTATTTTTTTAAATACGGCACTCGATTGTTTATTGCATTTTTTCGAAGCAGTTAAAATCCCAATTACAATGATGTATAACACTTAATGTTTTTCTGTTAAATAAACATATTTTCCATAAGAGACAATAAGTAAGACAAGAAGCGCGGGCAAGGGGCGTTTCATATTTGTTAATAAATATTAAGTGTTATACACATTTGTAATTGGGATAATAAGGGGTTCAAAAAAATTAAATAAAAAACCCAGGTCCGTATTTAAAAAAATAAAGTCGATGATGGTCTAACGAAAACGAAACGTCGTGCGAAAAATCTCTCAACGCTGTTTTGTAGAGCTTAAGAAATGGCCATGAGAAAGTGTCTTTGTTTTTCTATATCTATTTAAATAGTCAGAAAAATAAAAACGAAATCAGCAAATTTCGTTTTTTCCGAATTCCGAAGTACTCGGAATTTTGCAAGTTTCTAAAGTGGACATGTTAGTTACGCAAATACACAACTTTGCCATAATTTAACCGACTTTGTATCTCTTACGGGGTCATTCCATTTCAAATCATCCAATAAAAAAATGAAATGTCACCCATGACCTCAGATTTGGCTGATAATTTTTTTATTTGTTTATCTGACCATCCTAGTAATCTATAGCAAGTTTTAAAAAATTATCTTTAATAGTTCTTAAGTTAGAATTTTGAAATTTAGCAAAATATGGTTATAATAGCGTTTCCGAAGCTACCACTGGCGACATTATTATATTAAAAATCCATAACTTTTACAATATTTAACGAAGGTAATAATTTTTTACCAAAATGTTCAGAAAATCAGGGGATTATAAAAAAATATTTTTGGTTAATTATTACTTCATATTTCTATGGAATGCTTTTTAAATTTAAATTTTGAGTTTTTTTTTAATTCGCAAACAAAAAATTTTAAAAATGATTATTGACCAAAGGCATAGCAGTAACCAAAGTAATTTTTTTAAATTTATCCAAAAATTAAAAATAAAATAATCTTGAATAAAATAAATGGTTTTTTACTCTGATAATATTTTTAAAAAAACATAAAAATTCAATTTGGGTTATGGCGAATAAATTTACAACATCAATTCTTGTTGTCCAGTTTAAAACCATACTTTTCCCTTTAAATCAAAAATAACATTCAATATTGTTCTATAATCAGTAAAAAAAATATTCTTGACCACATAATATTAATTTTTCAAATAAATGTTTAGCATTTTTTTGTTACCTACGAAAATGTAATTTTAAAAAATGTTCTAATGACTGGTGTTATTAATATATAATTGAAATTAGATTTTAAATCAATCTACAGTATGCCCGCGGATGGGTTAACGGGAGGACAAATGAACCAAAAATGACAAGATACGAAAGTCATTTTTGGGATAAAAAAATTTGTTTGTCGAAAAATGTTAACTACAATGAGAAATAGATTAATAGGCGTCTCAAAAATGCAAAAACATAAAATCAACAGAAGTAAACAGTTGATTTTGGCCTTTAACGAAAAAAAAAATAAAACAGTACATACAATATTTATTTGATTTTGTAAATTGAATTACCATCCTGAAACGGTAGATATAGTGTAATGAGAACATCTCTGAAAATGGTAGATATAAGTGTAAATGAGTACATTGTGTGCACTATGACGACAATTGGTTTTTGGATTAGTGATGGAAAAAATGAAATTGACTGTGATGTTCGTGTTAAATTTACATCCCCACGGACCAGCAAAATCATTTTACTCCTCCAAGAGAAGACATCTGTTGGACACCTTTTATGCAAAAATTTCGGCGTCAATCCTTTTTACAACAAAATTGGGCTCAGGAGGATGTATTATTTCCTAAAAAAGAAAATCAATCAGTAGATTTTCGTTAAGAAAATGTAAAAAATAACCATGTATAAATAAGGTAACTTCAACTAAAAAGTCCTAAATGATATTCATAAAAATGTACTGTTTATCACCCGGAAAAATAATAAAATACATTATTTTGTCAATAGATTATTAGCATATCATTTGCGCAGCTTTAATATTACTTAGGTACCCCTTATATAACATTTAAAAAATGTACATATACACATAAAAATATATTGAGGAAAAAAAAATATATTTTACTGTTACAATGACTTTTAAATTTAATATTATTTGCAATTAGGGGGAAAAATAAAGGTTTTAAACTGATAACAAGTTTAAATAATTGATGTTGTAGGATTTATTCCATAACCAAATTGTAATTTTATGTTTTTTTTAAAATATAAGCAGGAAAAAAAACCATCTATTTTATTCCAGATTATTTTAGTTTACATTTAGATAAATTTAAAAAATACTTTGGTTACTATGCCTTTGTCAATAATCGCTTTTAAAGATTTTTTTTTTGGGAATTAAAAAAGGATTTAAAAATTTAAATTTAACAGCATTTCCTAGAAATATGAAGTAATAATTAACCAAATATATATTCTATAATCCCCTAATTTTCAACATTTTGGAAAAAAAATTATTGCGTTATGTTAAATATTGTAGAAGTTATGGATTTTTTAATATTTTAATGTCGAAAGTGGTAGCCTGGAAACCCCATATAACAAGGAAGTTAAAAGGGAACCCCAATCATGGCCCATTGATAAAAAAATGTCCAGCCCATTTAGAAAATAACTGTCACAGTTGGCCTCCCCGATTCTGGCAATAACAAAATTCCACGAAATAATTTAATGGTTGCCTACTTACACACTAAAAAAATCAGGGGAGTTAGCCCAACACATTATACTTTTTGGAGAGCCGGAAAAATTTTGATTAATAAAACCTTTTTTTTAGGGTTATGTTTATTAAATTGTGACTATAATTTTGGTTTATGGGTTTTTTACTTATAATCGAACAAAATGACTAGAGGTTGTATGGTTTGTCTTGCAAATCCAAGGGTAACATACCCGTTTTTAACTTTAGGTAAGATTTTTTATATTTAAATTATGCTTTTTTTAATAATATATCAATTATGAATAATAGAAAATGAAATTTATAGGAAATATTAGTGAAAAAAAAGTAAGGCAATCTTAACTATCTTTTAGAGATTACAATGTTTATGTATTTCTGTGGATTATTAAAAAGAAAAAAAGGTTCCCTTTAAATACTTTTATTTCATTTAATAATTTACATTCTTTAAGATCAAAATTATTGATTATTGGGAGACCAGGCAAATTTAAATATATACAGGTTCCTCTAATTGAATTTTAAAGGAAGTTTTATGTTAAAGTTCCTTGCTTTTTTTTGTATTTGTTTGGTAATTGTCTCAATAGTTGCCTTCCTTTCCGGGTTTTCACAAATTTGGGATTTTTTTTGGGGGCTGATTACGAATCAAAAAAATTTTTTCAAGTTTCGTTTTTTGAGATATCAAAATTGAAAATCAAACTAACGTTATTTACATTTATCTTTCCTTTTTGCACAAAATTTTTGATTTCCCCTAAATTGGCAAACATATTTAAACACCTTTTTAAAAAATTGTTTTTTTTGTTTATTTTAAAAATTTTTTACACTTTTTTTTGAGCAAATATGGCCGCCTTTGAACTTAAAAAATTCGCAATTTAATGAAAAAGATGTAAAAAAATAAAAAATACAAGGTTTTAAAAGGTGTTTATATATTATTGTGTGCCAATATGTAAAAAAAACAAGAATGTACAAAAGAAGGGAGAATATAGTGAAAAAAGAGGTTAGTTTAATTTTCAACTTTGATGATGAAGATCTCGAAACGAAACGTTGCCGAAAAGATATTTTCAGATTTGTAATCAGCGTCCCAAAAAAACCCCCCCGTATTAAATTTGATCAAAATCAGAGATTTTGGTTTCTTAATCTTGCATTATTAACTTTTTTGCTCACATTCTGTACACACATAATATTTAAGGAACCGTTACAATGGATACCAGGTACCAAAGGTTATTTAAAAATTTTTAATTTAATTTGTCTCATGAATGTTTTTTTTAGTGAAAAGATATGCCTAAAGCAGTATAAAATTTTCACTTTTTAATGTACAACCAGAATCTAGGATTAGATTAAACTCATTTACACTATCTTGCCCTTCTTTTTTTACAAAAATTGGGATAAGTACATTATACTATATACAATGTTTAAAATTTATTTTAAAAAGTTTTATTTATTTACAAAGATTTAAAAATACAAAACTTCAAAAATATCGACCATTTAAATAGAAGGCTGTAGTTTGGGGCCACTATTCTTTCCACATTATATCAGATTATATAAAGTCCAATATTAAAAATAATTTTAAATATTCTTTTAGTAGTATCCTTTAATAACCAACAATTTTGTGCAAAAAAAAAAAAAACAGTGAATGTTGGAATTTGACATTTGATGATGTCAATTTTATAGATAGTAACAAAGAATTATGGAAATCCGGCCCTGACCTACTATTCAAATTTCCCCGCGGGGCCAACCCCCTATTCCCGCTGCCCTGCACGCCTGACAAATTTGTTCTACATTAGGCTTCCATACACCTTAAACTTCCTTGCATTATAACCATATTTGAAAAAATTTCCCCCAAAATGCATAACTTAAAAACTATTAAAGTTTATTTTTTAAAACTTGGTATAGGTTATGAATGTTCAAATAAACAAATAAAAACAAATTCAGCCAAATCTGAGGTTATGGGTGACATGACCTGGATGAAGTGGCATGGAATGACCTAACGGTTTTCGAGATCCCCATGCATGAAACTCGAATCTGTGGCACCCTGTGATTCCTTTTGGAATGGGGACCCTTTTCCAAACAAGAATCGGTTCCATTTTTTTAAAAAAACTATGTAATGAATTTGGATCACGGATCATATGTTTCAAAAAAAAGATTGGATCTGACACATTTTGTATTTTTTTTAACCGACAACCACCAGATTTTAATTTTAAAAATTATTTTTTGGTGGCTTACCCGGGAAAGATAGAACTTTGTCCCAAAATCATTAAACTTTGTTATTTAACGACAAGATATCCATTGATTACTCATCGTTATAAATATCAAGCTGCACTATCGCAAAATATCCCAACAAATCATTAAAAGTTACTTTACTCGTAGATAAGCTTTTCGCATGGTTTTATTTTATTTACCAAATAATCCATTTGAAACAGCTGTTCAATTCAGATTATCATAGGCAAATCGTTCATTCGATTGTTACGTTGATTTTTGAAGATTATTTTGTCGAAATTTGTTGATTGTGTCGTTGAATATTGTTATATAAAGGGGGGGCTACGCCCCTTTTTTTTGATTGTAGATTGAGTGAGGTTTTGTAATGTCGGGAAAAAGTGGGGCGTTTAAAAGAAGAAACAGGTAAGCGAAAAATTTAGGAAAAATGTATACAGAGTCGGGGAAATTTGTTTGTAAAAAAGTTTTAAGATGGGTTAGTTTTAAAATTTCGTATATTAGATTGTTTAATAAGTGTTGTCGTCGGTAAGGTTAAAAAGATTTTATGGTTTGAGGTAAATTCACTCACGACAGTCGCAGACAAATTATTGCATTATAGTGTAAAGCTCGGCCCGCCCACAATTCTCAGATAGACATTTGGAGCCTTTATGTAAAATTTTTTAACAGGGTGTCCAGGGTGTGGGCAATCTCGGGAATCAATAGAAAACCTAAAAAAATTATGACAAGTTCCAATATACTTTTTTTCCCATGGGCCTATAAGGAAATACAGGTACATAACGGACGCCCCTTGAATTTTGTTTTAATAACTTTTAAATAATAGACGTAATTTTTAAATTTATTTTTTTTTAAAATAATGGTTCAGATAAGTCTTTTTTAAAATGAACCTATTAAATCATTTTTGTCTTATTTAGTTTGCCGGGGGGGTTTTTTACACAATATTAGAAATTTTTAACACCCGATGAAAAAGGGGATAAAATATTATTTTTGAATAGCTTAAACTTTAAATTTAAAAAAATGTATTCTTGATTGATCTCGATAAAATCAATTATTAACGAGAACTAACATTTTACAAGGTGTTTTTTAATTGTTAGTCAATATTTAAAAAGGCAGATTTTGGGTCCATTTTAAGAAAAAAACTTCTTATGAACGTATGTCCTAAACGTCGTTAATTTTTAAGATACAGGGTGGTAAAATAAAATCATTTATTATTAATATCTGTAATACTACTATGGATACTTTAATGAATTTCATAATTTATGATAAAAATTTTGAGTTAAATTTTTTTTTTTAAATTAAAAAAATGGGGGGTCAAATTCTGTACGAACGCCACTGGTAAATAAAAAAATGGGGACACTAAAATGCTCCTCGATACATAGTAATTTAGCCAAATTTCATTAAAATATCTAAATGGATAAAGAAAATTTTTAATAAAATTTTTTTCATAAACTTTTAGGCTATAAATTGGTGTTTTCAGGAATATTTCCTCTTTTTAAAATTGGGGAAAAGTAATTATTTTTAAAGGAGGAGATACTGAGGAGGCCTTCTGTTTTTGACCGATTTTTTCTCATGACACTTGCAAAAAAATTTAGAAAACTTGTAAAGAAAAGGGGATTAGTTTTTTTTCTAGATATCGTTTTTTTTTTCTTCCCATTGGGGTTTTAAACACAAATACCTGTGATGCAGTGTTTTCTTTTAAAGCCTTTATCTGAGCCAAATGATGGGGGGGGTTTTCCCGGGTGTATTCGGATTCAATTAAACTTTTCTTGTAGATCAAAGTACGTTAGCAAGCTTGAATCTAGGATTTAGAGGAAAATCTTGGGAATGGTTTTCTTCTTTTCCCTTTCGGATCGTTATCAGTGTGCTTTTTAATAACAGTCAGTCTGGAATATGAAAAAAAACGGGGGGTTTCCCAAGGGATCGTTTTAGGTCCTCTGCTATTCTTAATTTTATCAATGATCTTGCCAGATTCCCATATCGGGGGGTTAATTTTGCTGACGACACAACCTTCGGCCGGCCGTGATGAGGGTGAATTGAAGCAGAGCATTGAACAGATTTAATTAAATTAAAGACTGGGTGACGCCAATTTCCTAACCCTTAATGTGTCTAAGACAAATGAAACTTTTATAGGTTAGGGGGGTGCAACAAGAGCAATCCAATAAGTAATCCCTAAATAAATTTTTTGGGGCTATACATCGATGATAAGTTGAAATTTGAACAGCACATTTTAAACTTAATAAAAAATATCTGAGGGTGTTATGCTGTTAAAGTCTTTCCCAGGAATTAAATAGCATGGTCAAAA
>JAHBCN010016674.1:0-19126 GCA_019359885.1 Listronotus oregonensis
TTAAAAAAGAATTCAAATATTTTTTTTTTAGAATTTTACCGTAACAAAGGTACAATATTTTATTTTTGTCTCAAAAAAATTAAAACCTATCTATGGTCAAAAACATAATATTATCATTATGCTTTAACAAAGGGTTAAAAAAAATTTAAAAGAACAATTATTTTAAATAAATAATTTATGAACAATATTAGATCCAACACTCACTTCATAATTGTTCTTTTATATTAAGCTCTAAAGTTTTAAAATCTCTTTAATTTGCATGGTAATATTTGTTTTAAATCATTACTTAGTGTTACTCGCCCTTTAAAAAAACGAAATTTAATGTTTAAATATTAACAGTTAAATTTTTAAATGACAAACCATCATGGGAAACTTTCGGCTACATAGATTTGTTGTCTCTCTCTCTTTCTCTCTAATAAGTAAATAAAAGTGTTTTTTCACCTTATTTAAATTTTGTTGCCTGTGTATGACACTCAGGGCCAGATTTAACTTTTTGCCACCCATAGGCTAATATATTTTTGCCGCTCGAATATGTTCAATATTTTTTGTAAACTTCACTAGTATTTCTAATAAAAATTTAATAAACAAATTAAACAAAATTAAATCATACAAAAAATTAAATAACAATTCTTTAAAACAAAAACAAATTTCATAATATAAAAACAAAATGTAAATTAAAATGGTAAAACAAATAAGTCGTTTTTTAAACTATGTATTACTTAATTATAGGCAAAACCCTATAATAACATTTTTCTTCGAACCTTATTTTCTTTTACGATAACATTTTTTTTAAATGAATTGTAAAATTGCCGCTCTAGGCTTCAGCCTACTTAGCCTTTGCGTAAATCAACGAATTCTTGGATGGAAATAAAGTAGACAAATTTTGTTTGGCATTAATATATTCAAGGGGGCAAGAAGGGATAGTTCTTGTAAACACGCTGCATCGGCAACATTGATTAAACACGCTGAATAACATCACTCCGGAAATAATAACTTTTTCAATGTTTATGGCATTAAAAATTATTTTTTAAGCCGGAAAACTATTTTTGTTTATAATCTGAAGTGACAGACAGATATGACATTTACTTTAGATGATCAATTCGATTACTGGTGATCAAATCAGTTTACAAAACGTGTGATTGAATAATACAACCTACTAAAAAGAGATAAAATGACATCGAAGTGCCGTACAACACCTGATTTACTATAATTTTTTATTAAACAAATGCAGCAGCTGTCGAAAATAACCTTGTTGCCGGTGCTTGGAACTGTCATATTAACAAATGTTTTTATTTAAATCGATGTTGCGTATATTAAAACAAAAACCAATATTTTTGAATAATTTTATTACATTTTTAAGATAATTTGCTAATTTTGGTTTTTGAGATCTGGCAATTTGTTTACGTTTTTCCAAAAAAAAAAAAACAGATCGCTATAACAAACACCCTGCCTACAAACTGGCGTTGCGTTAATTCTAGTTCTTGAGTTCGTTGGCGTAAATCCACCCCTGATGACACTTCATTTAAGACGTAAGATTTGCTTGTCGAAACCCAAACGCTTTTGGCTTACATTACAGTTAAATTTCAAAAATAGTTGTTTAAAAAGTGCATTTGCCGATTTGGATAGAACAACCGACTGGACTGTCTGACCGAACCCTTAATGTCGTTTACACAAAGTAACACTTTTTACAGTGTAAATTAACATAATTTAAAAAGTGTCTACTTTTTTAATGATACTTGTCTTTTTTAAATGTTCTTGTTGGGTACACGTCAAAGGAATCTTTATACATTGAAACCGCTTCAATCCTGGTCCCGGGGTATAGTGACGGACTGTGCTTAGCCCTACTAACCCTTTTAAACTTGCAAATTACCTAAAACAAAAAAAAAAACAAAAACTCCAACAAAAAATCCATAAAATCTAAGTACTTATCTACGTTTCGGTGGCAAACCTGCCATTGTTCTCAAGATAGAAATAATGTATAAAAAGTTAAATATAAATTACATAATATTCAAATTGTTAAAGTTTTAATAACAATTATGCAGATTCTGGGATTGTCTTTTTTTAGAATTTTTTGACGTAAGCACACTTAATCACAATAACCCGGGACCAGAATAAAGCGGTACTATTGTACAAAGGTTCCTTTGGCATGTACCCAACAATAGTCTAGTCAAAAAGTGTGTTTCCTGCGAAAAATAGTTAGAAGGCTTTGAAAAGTATGAGCAATAGTTCATTCGACGCGAAATGCAAATCTGAAAAAGGCATTTTGAGGATTTGGGATTTTTTCTGCCAATAAAATTTGCAATTGTCCAAACTCCCGGAGTTTTATCTTATTAGCGATGAAAATGGGCACACTAAACAATTTTTTTTAGGGTATTGGATATTATTTGAAAAATTTTCGAAAATAATGGTGTATTTAGAACAGTTTATAAAATTTAATATAACTTAAAGTTAGTTTTCCAACAAGTTAGACAATTGTTAATTGACAAAATTGTTTCGAACTTTTGTTCTCATTGTACATTAAAAAAAAATACTTAAATAATTGTGGTTTAAATTTGCTTCGTAAAGCCCATCTTATATACATACAAGATAACGCCATGTAAGTTTAAAAAATTTTAATCGTTTGTTTATAATAATTTTATATCTTTGACAAAAAATTATAAATTAGAGTAATATTGTTAAAGTTTAAAAATTATTATAAACAAAGCATTCAATTTTTTTAAACGTTTCTGGCGTAATCCTCTAGGTATGTATATAAGAAGGGCTCCACCATGCGGAAAATTTTACGACATCTATTTAAACATTTTTTTTTAATGTACCATGAAGACGAAAGTTTAAAACAATTTTGTTAATTAACAATTGTCTAACTTATTCAAAAAATAACTTAAGTTAAATTTTCATCCGAAATAAATTCTTTGAGGTGTTCTGAATGCAACGTATGTAATTTTTTAAAATTTTAATTATCTAATATTTAATACCCAAAAAAAAAAAATTTTTTGTATATGGTACTCTGTTTTGACGCCGAGCGCGCTACCAAAAATGTCGCACGGAGTCCCATTTTTAATTTAAAATTATAAATTATTGAGGAAGAACGCTGAAATTTGTACTTTTTTATCGGAAATTTTCTCCTCTTTAAGGATCTTTTTTGCAATTTCCAAAATCTTTTATGGTTTTTAAGTTATCATCAAAAATCGAAATAGCTTTTTTTTAATTTTGTTTATTGGTAATAACAATTGGAACTTTTATTGGCAGAAAGAATCCTCACAACGCCTTTCTCAGATTTGCAACGCCTCAACAATATAGGACATATCTATAATTATTGTCTTTTTTTTACCTAGATTTGGGTGTTGTACTGAACGCAAATAAATATTTTATTTTTAATTATAAGCAATATTACTTTACTCTGATATAAATATTAATAGCTTATTCATTATATTAAAATTTTTAAGAAATAACCTAATTTTCACATTTATGTCGTTAAAAACATATACGTGGTTATATTACGAGCGCACAATTGAACGGCAATATCTCTTTATTGTCACTGGTTAGTTTCTCTATTAAAATATAATTTAGTTGCAATCAACAGTAGTTAACAACAAATGTAGCACCCTATTTAAATAGATTACGTACACTGGCTGCAATCCATTTCTATGGAAATTGAAATGCAATGTTGCTTGTTACTTTATGAAAATAGTAATCCGTACAAATATAATTGTAATTGTATTATCCATGTGTTGTTTTTTATTTATTTATTTTTTATTAAAAATTAAAATTTGTTTGCGAAGTTTTATCAAGTCTAACTAACAGTATTAAAAAATTACCTATTTAATATATTTAATATGATAAAGGCTCTTGGGTAACTAGTAGATCATGGAGTTATTATAGGTTCCAGACGAGAATATATACGGATTTAGCAAACATTTTTTTTGGTCGGTATTAAGCCAAATAATAAAGATTTTTTTTTACATATACAAGATAGTTCTTAAAATGTAGGCAAAATATTTACACAGGAGCATCCAAAAGCATTGAAGGAAAATTAAAAATAAATTTGCGCATTTGCAATTACTATTTTCTATACCCAAACGTACATTAGACTTTCAAACAAATATAATAAAATCTTTAAATTTAAAGGGAAAAAAAAACCTTTTTGGGGCCAACCGGAAAAAGGGTAAAAGGAGGACGGGGGAAATTTTTTCCAATTTTTGGCCAAACCTTTTTTTGGGGGAAAAAAAAAGATTTTCCCAAAAAAAAGTTTGGTTCCCCCTTAAAAAACCCCAAAAAATTTTTTTAAAACCCAACCCCAAAAAACAAAAAGGGCATCTATGAAAGTTTCAAATTTTTAAAAAAAAACCCCTTTTCCCCGCACTTGCAACTGGAGCCAAACCAAAAACCCAGGTACATAACCAAATTTAAAAAAAAAATAAATTTAAACAGTAAATTTTCTTTTTAAGAGTGGCAACACCGCCTTAATAAATTAAAATCATTTTTAAAAATTCCTGTACCGATCTGAAAAAAACGAAACAAAGGAAGCCGCTCATCGCTATGCAATGCTAACACATCGACATGTTTACGTGAACTGTGTAATTACGTAGCGAGGCGACGCATCCAATGAGAGCGCGGGCCCTTCGCTGGACGCAAAGGATCTGGCGGTCCCGGAAAGGGTTAGGAGCGTCGTGAGAGTACGTCACGCGCGCTTCTAGTAAATAGACCAATGAAATGGGTCGTACGTCGAGCCTTGAAGGTCGGCAAAGCGCAACGAATTTCAGTACAGCTATGTGTGCCGTTGAGATAATATAGCTCGAAAATTTCTGATTTCATTACGTTAGTAACGTAAAAATTTTGGGCAAATCACCGAAATATTTCTATTTAAATATTTGATGGAAATGTCAGTTTTCCATGGTAGTTTAATACTACTTTCTCCATGTTAGCACAAGATAATTGATTATCACATTTTTTTCTGTAACTAATTTAAATTATAAGGTTTAGTACAAAGTGTATATTTCTAAGCTAGAGAAGCAGTTTAAATATTTTTGTATGTCGAATTTAAATTGACGTATTCTACGTAGAGTTCTAAAGTAAAGTTAAGTTGTGATAAAAAATAAAGTTACATGCTGGAGCAGGACAGGCTTTAACTGGGAGCGGTAAAGAATAATAAAAATTATTAGTGAATTGTATTGTTTAAAGATTACTGAGGTAACATGTGTCATAAAAAACGAAAAAATGTCTAACTTTGACTTTAAACTTTCTAACTTTTAAAGTGATAAAAAAGACTTCTAATTGTGTTGTAACGGAGATAAATATACGCCTTATAGACTCCGGAAGGCCTTTTCGGTTTCCTAGTAAAATTTAAATAAACGTTTCTGCTAACTTAAAGTGAATTTTTTTCCGATTTTGTTTGAGTAAATTTTGCAACTTTTTGTTTACATTTTATGAAATTAGGCCATTAATAAATTTGTGAACAGTTGGTATTGTCATTAAATAATAAGTTAATTTTCAATTTTCCAACCTTTTGACAAATTAAATAAGGCTATCAGTGCCTAGTTAAACAGTAATTTTAAACCTTTTTTCTTTCTTCTATTATTTGTTCCCAACAACTCCCAATAGAGAACACTTAGTCCAACTTTTATACATTCCTTTACACACACACACAGTTCAACAGGAAAGATCCCAAAATTTCTCATTAGTTCATTCCTTTATGCCTAGAGTGTCTGGGCTGGGAAACTTTCCGTATACTTTCCGTAACTTTAATCGTTTCTCTCCCTGAATCTTTAATTTTCATGTAAATAAACTGCATCTTACCTCACTTAAGACACTACCGGTGTCGGATACGTGATGTCTTTAAAAATCATTAAAAAATAAATTAATGGGTATTTTTTTAAATGTGAAAAAGGTTAAATGCAAGCGGGGAGAAAATTATATTTTAAGGAAAACTATTTAAAAATAATTTTAAAATATATGCATTTGCTTAGTGTTCACTAAATAGTAATGAAAATTTCACTTCATTTAGAAATATAAGCAGTACATAAACAGTAACCTAATATTTTTTAAAGATATTTGAAAATCTTAATTTACTGTAACTATGACATAAAATTTAAAACTTTAGCAGTGATTTTTGCAAGAATTCTTTAAACTAAAAAAAAAGTAACTAAAGATGTATTTGCTTTTTTTAAATTTTTGCAACTCCTAAATTAATTGTTTTTCCATAAAATAGCCTATTTGTATAAATGATTCATGAGGAATGTCAATACTTCAGGTACGTAGTCGGGACCCAAAAATACACTAAAGTTTATAAAAAAGGGTCCGCAAGGCCACCGTTTCCGAAATGCAGAGTGTTAAAGTTTTTATTTAATTTCTATTTTTTAAAAAAAATCATAGAAAATGTAAATATTAGGGGTAAAAATTGGTATTCGGGGGTTTTTTTGGTATATCGAATTCAAACCTAATCTTAGTAACGTTTTTTGCTTGTGGGTGCCACTATTTTGAAAAATTTTTGGTACGGCCCTGTATTACATTTTTAAGTTTTAAATAATTGTTTTTTTTTTAACGCCAAAAAGGCATACCTGGTAAAGTTAATATAGGCAACCGTTTTCAAGATATTTGGATTTTTGTTTTTATTATAGCGAAAAAAATTAAGCAAAATGTATAATTAAAAAAATAAGTTTTTTAATTTCAATAAAATTATTGTTCTTAATTAGGTTTAGAAAAAACATAAGGTAGGTTTTTTAATTTTATAAAAAATAGAAAAATTTAATCAAAACTTTAACATCCTGCATTTTGGAAACGAAGGCCTTGCGGCCCCATATTTGTATAGACTATTATTTTTTATTTTTGGACCCGACTACGTAGCCAAAAACATTACCAAAATCCTCTGTATATTATATTGTTAAAAAAATTTTTTAATACCATGAATATATTCAGGATGATTATGAAGTTATGGCAAGAAGACTCAGTTAGATAAGATTATTTTAAACATTAAGTTGTTTCTTCACCCACCGCAACTCTAACTTATTTATTATGTCTACACTGCTGTTTAACAAAAAGAACTATTAAGGTCGATCTTTTAAACACGACACACACCCATAAACCTTCACCAGCACAAAGGCACCTCATTGCAACCAGGCTACTTCAAGTCTTTTGTTGTTTTCAATAAACCTTTATAGGTTGTCTCCTGAAAACAATACCTGCAGCCCTTATTTAGCCTACGGGCCCAAAAAATTTCTCCAAAAAGACTTCGGAAAAGCATTTATTGCTTCTTTTGGCCCTTGCCCTAATGTTTGTCACCCCCAGTACAAGTTTCTTTTCATCTACTTGTTGAAAAATGTCCAAAAATATTCTTAAAGTGGTTCTGGTACCATTTTTTTTTTGATCATTTCTTGGCTAACTGTCGTAGATATTTTACCAGCTACAGACGCATTTTGAAGTTTATGTTTTATCGGGTTATTTTATATTATCATGACATCAAATAAAAAAAATTCTTTTAAAATCCTACATCGCAACCAATTTTAAATATAAAATTAAAATAAACTTTATAATTTTAAGTTTCACAGCCCGTTTATTTGACACCAAAATTTTTAAACTTGCATGTGTTACACACTTTCTAGGCATTTTACGTTGTTTACTGCATTTTCGCTTCTCGAACTTGCCGCATTGGATACCAAAACTATCATTAGCACTTTTACAAAGTAAAAGTTTAACCCCAAAAAGGATTTAAACTTCCTCTTTAGAATGACGTAAAATACTTCAATAATTTTAAAACCTCTAAGCTTTTTAAGATTTGAATTTGTGTTTTACAACTGGTGTAAATATTTAACTGTTTTTTTTGGTTTAAAACTTTTTAGAACACAATATTATTTAGTATTAAAAATTAACACCATATTTTTAAAAACTGTGGTTATTTTTAAAATCATATTTTGTACATTAGCATAAAAACACTGTTTTACCGGTATAAGAATAAATAAATAAAACCACAACTTTTACTTAGCTAAATTGATTTTTTGTTATTCTTTTTGGGAAAAAAAAGGAAACCACTTAAAAGCTAGTCGACAGTGTTTCCGGAAAAATAATTAGAAGGTTTTAAAAAAAAATAAAATGCTTTTGGACGCAAAGCAAATCTAAAAAAGGATTTTGAGGTTTTTTTTGGCAAATAAAAATTTCAATTTTATTAACAAAAACAAATAAAAAAGGTTATTTCAATTTTTATTAAAAATGAAAAAAGACCCTTGCAGAGGAAATATTTCCGATAAAAAGTCCTACTCAAAGTTCTATCTTCATTATTTATAATTTTAATTTAACGCTGGAAATGGGCCTCCAAACGAATTTTGATTCGTGGGTCCAAACCATCGTCACAAAAATATATTTTTAGAATATTAAATATTAATTGAAAAGTTTTAAAAATATGGTGTATTGAAACACTTTAAAGATTTATTACCTTGAAAATTTTTTTAAAGTTATTTTTTTAAAAAGTAAGACAAATTAATTAACAAAATTTGTCAACTTTTCGTTCCCCTTGACATTAAAAATATTTAAATAATTGTCATATACATTTTTTTCGTTGTGAAGCTCTTGTTATATATTGACAAGATCATTAAAAGTTTTAAAATTTTATTGCTTTGTTTATAACAAATTTATAACTTTAATATTACTTTGATTTTTTATTTTCTCTCAAAGTTATAAAATTATTATAAAAAAAAGATTACATTATTTTAATAATTATTGGTTATCTTGTGGTATGTATATAAGAAGGGTTTGGGCAATAAATTGGGACGACAATTATTTTATCATTTTTTTAATGTACAAAAACAAAAGTTCAAAACAAATTTTTTTAATTGACAATTGTCTAACTTGCTGAAAAAAAGTTTAAGTTAATTTTCACGGAATTTCTTTGTGTTCAGAATACCCAAATTTTTTTAAAAAATTTTTTATTCATATTAATAATCTAAAAAAAAATTTATTGGAGGCTGGGAAAAGCCGAGCGCACAATCAGCGTTAAATTAATTAAAATTTTAAATAATGAAGTGAACAGGGAAATTAAGACTTTTATCGAAAAAATCCTCTTTCAAGGGTCTTTTCAATTTTCGCAATCCTTTTTTGGTTTTTGGTTATAATCAAAAATCCAAATGGCTTTTTTTTTTTGTTGATAAAGTTTTTTATTGCCAGAAAAATCCTTAAACCGCCTTTTTCAGATTTGCATTTTACGTCGAATGAGCTATTACTCATATTTTTCGAAGCATTTTAACTATTTTTCGCAGAGCCACCTTTCGACTAGACTATATATATTTTATCTCTGTTATCAATGTTAGACCATAAAAAGTAAACAACCGGGGAATAGTTTTCTTTTAAACGCCTTTTTTAAAAACAGCAAAGTTCTCATTTTTTTTTTCCTAAAAAGTTTAAAATTTATAACACTATTTTAATAAAATTTTCACATAATTCAAATTCCTGCTGTTTTGATCATCTGCTAATTAATTTGACTAAAAAGGTTTGATTTTCCAAAAAAAATAAAAAAAAATTAAAAAAAAAAAACGATATTAGGATTAATTAAATCAACAAAATAAAAAATGGGGAAAAATTAAAAAATTCAAAGTGTTAATAGACAAGAGAAACCATTATTATATTTGGACCCCGAAAAAAAAAAATATATTAAAAAAAAACCGGGTATTTCCCCCAATTTAACTTTAAAAAAGGGGGACGCAGTAAAAAGTTAGGTTACATATAATAATAATAAGATCGGGTTAAATAAAATTTTTAAAAATGTTTTTTTTTTTTATTATTAGATTTTTTTGAAAAATTTTTTAAAGAAAGAAATCACTAGCGCTTTACCCCTAAAGCGATTTCCCTACCCTTTTTAAATTTTTGATACCCTATATCTTTATTCCATAATCATTTTCCCCAAAGATGTAAGTTATAAACTTTTTGTCAATAAAATTGGGACTTGTTTTAATCATTAATGCAAAATAAAATTTTTAGCTTTAAATTTTTTAAATCGAGGCAAGCAATCCCAACAGAAAAAAGGGGTTGTTATAATAATACAAAAGCACTATCCTGTTTTTAATAAATCTTAACAAAAAGAAATGAGAAAATATAAAATAATAAAGTGTTGCATTTTTATTTTTAGTTATTTTTTTTAAAGTATTCAACACCACATTATATATGTTTGGGGATCAATTACCTCAGGCCCTTTTTGGTTTAATAAAATAACCTTAAATACGTTTTGGTTACCTAATATCTTTTAAACGGTTAGTTTTACTCAGTCACTATTAAATCAATAATTATTTTTTCAAAATCTTTTTTACTATTCCAACATGGTGTAACTAGGGAAAAATCAACCGTTTCTTTCTTAGTACAGAAAAATCAGATTGTTATAATGTATTGAATGAGAAATTTTTTTTTTACTGGATATATTTAATGAAAGAAAACTAAAAAAAACCATTTTCTGGTAAAAAATTTTTCGAAGATGGTTTTGTATTTCCTTTTTATTTAGCTGTTACCTCTATTGAAAAAAAAGGGGGAAAGGGGGGGTATTTTTTTTCTTAAATCAAGGATTTTTGTTCTGGCTTTCATATAAAATGTTTTTCAAAAATTTGGTAGTCTGAAAAGTAACCCCAAAAGGGTAAAAATCTTTGTTTTGCAGAACTTGGCCTTATGAGTAAAGGAAAGACTGGCAGTTTTTTTTTCAGTAAAATGACTTTTTTGTGCCTTCTAAATTTTATGCTTTAATTAAAATTAATTTAGTTGTCTAAAAAGGGGAAATTTTAATGTCTGTGTTTTTCCCTTTTGGGGCTTAGGAAACTAAAATTGAAATATATATACTATTCGTCACAAACAAAAATTTAAATTAATCTTTAAAGTTAAAAATTTTTGTTAAAAAAATTTGGTTGGTGTGTCCAAAAAAATGGAACACCCCAGTATTGTTGGTAAAAATTTAAGCGGGCACTATAATAATGGGGAAAAATACCCGATTGAAAGAAACCAAAAAACACGAATAAGGTTAGGTTAAGGGCGTTTAAAAGTTTGTTAAAAAGTGCATTACTCAAACCTGATCAAAAGGAAAGTTAGGCCAACGATCTGGTTAACAAAATAAGTAAACGGACAAAACCCGTTATTAAGACAAAGAAAAAAAATGTGATTTTTTGGGGCGAAATCCGTACTCCTTCATGTATAATTTTTTTTTGACAAGAAATTTTAAAAATTTGTAACAAATTTTTTATGACCTTCCCCAAATTGGGGAAAAAAATAGGTCTATAAAAAAAAGGAAGAAATTTTTTAAAAATTTTTTTGATAGGTTGTACACTTTTTTAAAAAAAATCAAAAAAAAGGTAGTTGGTCGAGGGAAAAAAAGTAATAGAGGGTTTTTTTTGGGGAGGATGGAAATTTAAAAGGGGTTTTTTTTTTATTCAAAAACGTCAAAAACTGTAAATAAATTTAATTAAAGGGAATAAAAAACGCATTTGTGCGGTAAAAAAATGCATTTTATTTTTTAAATTTTAAACAATTTTAATGGGGAAAAAATGATAAAAAAAAGCCCAAATTTTTTGAATTTTTTGGGCCAAACAAAAAACATTGGCAAAGTGCCAGGGGGGGATGGGTCGCCCCAGGGGGTTTGACAACCCAAAAACGCCTTTTTTTAAGGGGTTTTTTTTTGGGGGAACAAAATTAATTGGAAGCCCGGACATCTGGTTGCCTGGCTGCAAACGTCAAATTTTCTAGTGGCCGGTACCAATCAGGCCGGGCCCCGACCCCCCCAATTCATTTCGTGTTCGCGTCAAAAAACCCCCCTAACAAATTGGGATATAGAAGGGAAAATGGTAAAAACCCCCAACAGTTTCCCCCATCCAAAATTTCCCCCGGGCCCCTAACCCGTCAATGTATATTTTTCCCACCTAAACCCGAGTAACAAAATTTTGGGGGAAGGGGAATTGTCTAAAACCAGAAGCGACGTTTATACCATTTTGCGCCCAGGGCCACAGGGCCTTGTCAATTCTGTTCGTGTTCAGCAAACCACAAAAATCCATAAAAGTAAAAAAAATTTGGGGTGATGTTGAAGGATTTGTCGTAAACCCCCAAAAAACAACCATTTTTAGCGCCCCCAGTTACCCCACCCCCCTTTTAATGACATATTCGTGTTTAGCGACCTTTTTTGGGGTGATGTTACAAGGAATTATCGTAAAACTCTAGAAGGCGACGCGACGTTTGACCATTTTTAAAGCACAAGTACCCCGGGGGCCCCCTTTCCAATGCCATTTTCGTTTTTGGGCGACCTCAAAAACCTCCGAGTAACGAATTCGGGCTTATTTCCATTATTATTTACCTATTATAAATATTTTAAAATTTGGGCCAAAAAACCATCCAAAAAACCCCGTGGGGGCCCATTTTTGTGCCACGACAAGTCAAGAGGGCCTTTTCTTAAAAAGTATCTTAGTTTCTTGAAGGGGAAAGTTTTAACTGGTAATGGTTAGGTATTCTTTTTTTTTTTTGTATTTAGCTCTTGACCCCCCAAAACTGACTCACGGTTTTGAGTTCTTTTTATTTTAAATATTATTTATAAAAGTTGATGTGACCCTTCTAGAAATTTTTTATGTTTTTTTGATTTACCCAAAAAATTTTTATAATTACTTTCAACTAATTCTTGTTTCATTTTTAAACCCCTGATTTTTCCTATAAATATTTTTCCTAGCATTATTTAAAATCAAGTCTTAAACTTTTTTAAATTTTAGTGTTAAAATTTACCCCCGTAACAATTTTTTTTTCCCTAAAACCCAACGAACTTTCCCCCTTTTTCCATGTAACCACACCCCGGGTTTTAATTTTAATCGCATTTTGACCATTTTCCCGCCCCTTTTATTGTTTACTACATTTTTTTTTTGAAATTTTCCAAAAAGGACTTTTTAAATTTCTTTTTGAACTTTTTAAAGTATTGCTTTTAAACCCAAAAAATGGCAATTGGAACTATTTTAGCGATAAAGTTAATACTGGGTTGGGTGACGCTTGGTAAAAAAAAAAAAAAGTATAGTTTTTTTCTCTTTGACGGAGAAAACAGCTACTTAAGACACTTTTTAAAAAAATTTAAAAATAAAAAAAACCCCCCTTAAAAAAAATATTTTTTTTTATATTTTTTTATAACTTTGATATTAAAGAATATCTTCTTAAAAAATTTTTTTTTAAATTTTTAAAATTTTTTTTAAAAATTATAGCTTAAATTCAAATTTGACTTCAAATACTCCAAAAAAAAAGGAAAGGGAAATGCTCTCTTTTGGGGAAAATCCGTTAGATATTTCTACCTAAAACTTAATTTTTAACGTGTTTTTTTAAACCACTTCTTTCGGAACGTTTGTCAGCACGCATTTTTTTATTTATCTTGCTAGGCAAACGATCAACAGAAAACCGAAACAATTTTTACTATTACTTTTCCTTTTTTGAGAAACCTGCTTTAAACAGTTTCTAAGATTTCATAATGTTGTAGCATGTTTCGTCCCCCACAAAAAAGCTGTTAAAAACCAAAACCAAAATGTGGTTTAGTATGGGGCCTTCTCTTTAATATTTTTATTCATAAAAAAAAAAAAACAGGAGTGTCCGGAAAAATGTGGAAAATTTTCGTCAGGGTTTATAACACCTGTTACATAGGTTTTGAAAAAAATTGAAACTGCTTGTTTTTATCCATAAAAAGTTTTTTTTTTTAAAACCTATTATATTTTAAATAATTTTTTGCTATACAAAAAAATTTTAAATTTTTTGCCCTAAGGGGACCTTTTCTTCTATGACTCGTAATATATGCCTAACTGGTCTTATGAGGTTTTTGGGGGTCAAATCTTTATTTCTCTTACTTTTGGAAGATTTGCTGCCGAAGTTCTCGATTGTTTCTTTCTTTTCAGCCATTATTGTCGACTTTCTGAGCCAATCAGGCCGAAATTTTCAATTGGCTTGGAGGACATTAGGGGCTTATCAATCCTGGACACATACGGAATATTTCTTGCTTCCAGCCAGTCAAGTGTAACTCTGGCATAATGTGCTGATGCCAGTTTGCCCGAACATATAATTTCCAATACCGTGGTGTACGTTGATAAAATTAAGCAATTAAGTTAAACAATCTCTGATGTAGACCTCGCCATTCTTGCCTCTCCTCTTACATGACCAACAAAAGGTCTGGATACACCTCTTTTCGATATGGCACACCATACCAATACTTTATCTGAAAACTTAGCTTTGACTTTATATCTAACTTCATTTGGGGTATCTTCTATATTGTCGGTATAAAATCCAAAAATTTTTCTGGAAAGGTTCGCTTTTGGCTAAGGGTGAAATTTTTTTCCCATCATCCCCCACAATCGATCTGTTATTCGCGAAGTAAACTCGCCTTAAATTGCTAGCTGAACATCAGTATATTTGGGTGCCCTTTTTTTTTTTTGGGTTTTTTAAACCATTCAGCAATATACCGAGAAATAGTTGCGTTGAAAATTCGGAATCGAGGACCAACCTTTCTGGTAGACGGTCCACCGACATTTTCACTTTTCCCGAACTAATTTTTTTCTGCTGGACAAAAAACAACTTTAGTGGTCGACCACTTTTCGGGAGGTTCATAATTTTCCCCCTTCTTCACATTTCCGAACTGTTTGATATATGGTGGATTTCGAAATTTTTTTGCCTTAAAAAATCCTTACTTTTTCTTTTTGGGCATTTGCCCAACTAGTTTATAAATACTTCACCGAATATCTAAATTGTATGCGAAATAAATTATAACAACTATGACATATTTATCAAAATTGCGAAACCATAGCAACTGTAAATTAAAAGGATCACTTGATATAGGCATCCTTTTCTGCGGAACACCTGGAATTCTTTTTGAAAACTTCTGTAACAGGGGTTATAAACTTTTTTTATATAGGATTCTCTTTGAAGATATTATGCCCAAAGAGACAAAATTTTTGAACCACCATGTATATTCAAATTTTATTTTAAAAAAAAGATTTTATACCAAGAAAGACTATTTAAATTACTGCCGCAGAAAGCTGCACGGACTACCCTGTAACAATCAAAACCCCCTTTTTGTACGCTTTGTATTAATAAAAAATTTGAACAATTTTACAAGCATTTGGGTGCTAACTTAAAATTAATTATTTTTTATTTATGTTGCTAACCCAAACCTTTTTTAAAAAAAATATTTTTTACTCGTTAGTCTTTCGGGCTAAATATAAAAGGGGGAAATTTTTTTCTCGTCATCCACATAATAGTTTAATTTATTTCATTTTCAAAAAAATTAAAAAAAATGCCCTTTTAAAAATAGTTGGTATTAGCGACATAAAAAAATCCCAATTTTTATTTCAACAGTAAAAAAAACGTAGTTCAGAGTTCTTATTTGGGGGGTAAAAAAAGGGGGTCATGGGTCATAGTTTTTTTGTCCCTTCAGATGTGAGTAATTAACCCCCTTTTAAAAAAATTTAAAAAGTCTTCCTTGTATTAGATTTTTTTTAAAAAAAAACCAAAAAATATACTTGATGTTTAAAATTTTTTTTGGTATTAGTTTTTCTAATTTTAAAATTTTTATTGAAGCTCTTTGGAAGCCAATTTTTCAAAAGGAAAAGGGCCGGGGATGAAAAAGGGTTTTTAAAAACCGGGGAGTATTTTTTTCGTTTTTTTTAATTGGGAATTACGTATTTTTCCCTTTACCCCGTAAAAATTACCCCCAATTGAATGGAAATTTTCCCCCAAACCCCAAAAAAAATATCTAAAAATTACCTCATCATAAAGTTTTTTCTTTTTCTTTGGTTTATTTTAGTCGTTACATTAAAAAAGATCTTTACTTATTTAGCTTGATACTTGGGATAAAAAAAAAGAAATTTAAAATCATTTAAATTTTTTAAAAAAGGGTTTTTTAAACAAGACATTAATGTTTAGAAAAAATTTTTTTAAATACCAAAAAAAGGGGGCAGTATCTACTTGGGGAATTTTTTAAAACTACAGGTACAATTTTTTGGTTTTTTTTGGGGAAAAAAAAAAAAAATTAACTTAGGCTTGTTTAAAAATTTGATTTCAAAGGGGGCTTTTATCGAAATAAAACATTGTCGTACAAACTTCGTAAAAAATTTTTTCCTTTTTGCATGGTTATTTTACCCCTTTTGGAGAAAAGGGGTTTCCCACAATAATTGCTTTTTTTTTTTATAAATAAGGGAAAACCCCAATATGGAGAAACATTTTTAAATTTAAAAAATTTTTTAAATTTAAAATTTTTTTAATATTATATTTTATTTATGGTTGGGGTTTCCCCCCAATTTTAAAAAACCCCTTTAAAAATTTTCCCTTTTATTTTAATGTAGTCAATCACATTTTTTTTTTTGGCCATTTTAAAATATTCCCCGGTTTTGGGGGTTCCCTTTAAAAAATTTTTGGGGCAACCGGCCCTTTAAAGAAAGTAAAAAAAATTTATAACCAAAGAGCTAACATCATAAAATAGAAAAGCATTGCTGGCCCCAAAATTTTTTTGGTTTTTTTTGGCGATGGAATTTTAAACATGGGTTTTACTTTTGAAATGATAATCCAGGAATCATTTTGTCACTTTACACCTTGGCACTGCCTTACCGTTATAATTTATTAAAAGTCCCCCCCAAAAACCCAAATTTTTTAAAAACCAAAAAAATTTCCTACCCAAACAACAAAAAAAATTTTCAAAAACCCCCCATATTGAATGTGTATCTGTCGGGGCAGCCATATTCTAAAAAAAGGGGAAAAAGGGTCACCCACGCTGTGTTAAAAAAATGGCCCTCCAATTGCAGATGGCGTTGTGTTCCAGAGTGCAGTTTTTAAACTTTATGCTGCATTTACAATCAATTCAAACTTCAAATTGATTTGGGAATTGGCTTGCAGCACGTTAGCATTTAAAAAATTAAGTCCCTTCAAAGTGCTTTTAAATTTTTCCCGCTGCTTGCCAACGATAAAAAATTTAAATTTGTACAAATTTGTAGGTTAGATTTCATTATTTTGGAGATTTCGTTCTAATGTTTTAGTTGTAGCTCTGTTATAAAGGGTTTTCATAAAAGCCAATTTTTTTTTCAGATTAATATCTCTCACCCAAACTGATCGGGTTTTCCGGGATTTTTTTTCCGCAAGTTTTGAATAATAGCAAGCTTTACAGCAGCCGATCACAATATTACATTTTTTTTCCTATTATAATTCACGTTTTAAAGAAAAAAAAAGAAAAACAACTTGAAAATTAACCACACGGAATAAAAACAAACAATCATAAAGATTATAATCACAAAATAGAAAAAAAAAATCATAACCTAAAAATTTTATTGTAAATGACAAATTTTAAAAAATTTTCCCTTGGGCTTGGGAAATTTCCCTTGTAAATGCAATTTTACTTTATATTTGGGGCATTGGTTCTCATTGTTTCCCAAAAACTAAACCCGCGCCTCCTGGTGAGGGTGTAACAGGGAGCAAAACAGCCATAAAAAAGGGGGATCCCAAATTTTCTAAATCCATGACGAAGCTGAAGGTGGCGGAAGTACGCTTCACGAAAAATCCTTTTTTTTCACGTTGTCCCTCTTTATTAGTAGCTCTCCAAAAAAAAAATAGTATTTTGAATTATTACTTTTTTTGTTATACTTTAAAGTAATAAATATAACAAATATTATTCAAAGTTTTAAAATTTAAAAAGTAAGGGTTATTTTGATGCAATTTTGGAATAAATTAAGTAAAAAATTTTAAACATAATATACTATCAATAAAAAAACAAAAACTATATGGGGGCCACGCTTTTCGACAAAATAGTTTCTGTAGTAACCATTTTCCCGGGTTTTTGGGGGATTTTATTGTTTCAGTACAGAGGTTCATTCTTTCCTTTTGTTAGAACTTTAGAATGTTTGTTTATGGTACCACGCTTATGCCAAATCGAGCTTTCTCCAGTTAAACTAACACTCTTTTTTGTAACCATATTGTTTTGTCATGTAAATAATTTTGTTTTAACATTTTGATCTAGATAATTTATTTAAAGGCAACAAGTTTTTTGTAAATAAAAAATTGATAATATTATTAAAAAAATTTTATCTAAATAAGGTCGGAAAATTATGCTATTGGCGATGAGAGAATAAATTAAAAAAAAAGGAAATAACGTTCTTATAACATACATTTTTAGCAACTCTTACAGATATCCCGGGGAATTCCAAGTTGACGCTTTTTTGTTAACTTTTATAAAACCTTTTTAAAAAACAACTTTTTTAAATAGCATTTTTTAAAAAAACCCAAAAAAAACAAAACTACATACATTTATTTAAAAAATGTGGCTAGTGCGGCCTGAACGTAAAAAGATGGTTTATTTTTTATTTTGCTTTTTTTTTTGTTGTTTTTCACGCCGTAGTCAGTCCTTTTCTCTTTTGGACGACAGAGATGATAATTTTAGTTTTTAAAACATTGTTAAATCGCAAAATGGCAAAATCTAAAAACAATAAAATAAATCGTGGTTTTGTTCTTATTTATAAAAGTGTCGTTAATCTGCAAAAATTGCTTCAGTTGATCGCGCGACGCGACGGTTTTTCCCTTTTGGGCTTATTCTGGACCCAAGTATGGGGGATTGGGGAAATCAGATCGGTTTAAGTAAAAAAAAAAAAGTGTGGAAAACATTGCGGGGAAAAACACGTTATCGTGGGAAGCACGACAGTCCAGGAGGGGGGCTTTTAAGACAAGGGCCGTGCCCGCCACAATAAATCAATGTAAGTTTTTTATTTGTTAGTATTTTTAAAAAGTTATTTAAAAAACTTGTTTATTTTAATGAGTTTTATATACAGTTAAAAAAAACGTTAACTTGGATCCCCTTTTTTTTATTTTGAAACATTGTCAAATGTAAACAAAAAACATCGATATTAAAAAAGCTATCTCAATTTTTTTTAGAATTTAGAAAATTTATAACATATGGGGTTTAATTCCAGAATGTGTGTCGTAAATTTAAAACGTTATTGCATTTAGCCACTTGAGTGATTCAAAGTTAACCCTTTTGCTTTTTTTTATATAGGTGTATTATAAAATTATGACCAATTGGTTTTTTTACAATTTTTTTAAATAAAATATTTTTTTGAATCTTTTAAACCATTTTTTCTAAAAAAAATTTTCTGGTACCAATGTCAGTAGGTAATCGACAAAAACG
>JAHBCN010016675.1:0-19143 GCA_019359885.1 Listronotus oregonensis
TTGTACATATAATTGTACAAATCTGGAAGACGTGGTGTTGAGACACCCGACGCATTATCTTCTTTATAAACAAAGTAAAGATAAAGTCATTGGAAATTGGCATTCACTTTGTCAGCAAGTAGTTAATGAACCACCAAGTACATGGCACCAGATTTGCCGCCAGATTTTTGGCGATGTAACAGGATATCCTTCCTCTCATCGGAATAGAAAGAATGCCGTAAAATTTTACCAGTTACTAAGAATGCATAGGCATTTGGTAGAAGATATTCCTCCGGCAGTGGAAGAAGTAGAAGTAGGTGGAAATTCAAGTGGCAGCACCGTTTATGGAAGTGTCGTCTCCCCTCATAGCTCGACGAGCTCTTCTCCACAGATTGCTCCTCCAAATTCTTCAAGTAGCAGCACCGCTTATGGTGATGTCTCCCCTCGTAGCTCGACGAGCTCTTCGCCACAGATTCCCAGACCGGAATGTCCAGTAGAACGTGGCTCATCGTCCGTAACTGAGGATGATGAACGTACAGGTGGTCTGTCCCCCTCCCATAACAGCACGAAGGTCTCTCCGCAGGCTGCTTCCAGTCCTAGCACGAAGGTGGTTCAGGATGAGAATGAAAATGAGCACGTTGTTGAGGGTTTCTCCCCCTCCTGTCGTCAACTTACTTCGCCGCCAAAAGTAGATCAAATGGCTGCTCAAATGGCTGCTTCTGCTTCAGCTTCCGCTTCCACTTCCACTTGTTCTTCTTCTTCTTCGCCGCTTGAACGCCGACAATTAACCCTGGGGCAATTGTGCGAAGCCATCCTGGGCGACGATAGTTCTTCTAATAATTTAAATATATGTCCGATTAATAATGAATTAATAAATGTAATACATAATTCTCCTTCCTCTTCCACTTTAACCGCTGAGATGAACAGGGAACTTTCATCAGCTATAAATAAAATATAATTTTCACTTCCTTTAAATAATTTTGTTCATTCTTCAGCTATAAATATAGAACATGCAACCCCTTCAAATAATTTTCAAAATTATTCACCACATTTAAATAATATTTCTTCAATAATCACCTCCATTTCGACGAAACCCCCATTAACGTTACGGATCTTCCATCTCCACGCCAGAGCTTCACCTTTTAAATTTTAATTAATCACAAGACGGATGGCCATCTTGCGCAACCATCCCGATGTGGAAAAATGGATCCAGGAAGCAGAAGCGCCCAAGGCAAAGAAGCGCCGCAATAGACCAATTTAATTTGGTCTATTTGCAAATAAAAACGGTTCTTTTTAGAACCACAATCTATTTACAAAAGAAAATGGTGAAATACCTTATGCATTTCTATATATATGTAATATATATAGATTTAGCTTGTTTAGCCGGTGCTCGTTTTTGGCCGCCCCCGTCTTCCTAGGGGGCGGCCGTGCGCCCCAATTTGAGTCTACGTAGCGTCACCTATATAGTGCCGTAACGCTATACGAAACTATGAAGAAGGAAAATTCTACGATAATTCTAGATTCATTCGTTTAGAGTGATTTAGGTGAATGAATTTTCCTTCTTCATATTTTCATATTTTTTTTTGTTAGATTCTGAAGAAGGATAATCTTCTTCATAGCTTTTCATATTTTTTTTGATTGAGTCATTCTGAGAGAAGGAATAATTCCTTCTTCATATTTTTCATATTTTTTGTTAATTCTAAGAAGGAATAATCTTGTTCATACTTTCATATTTTTTGTTACATTCTGAAGAAGGAATAATCTTCTTCATATTTTCATATTTTTTTTTGTTACATTCTGAAGAAGGAATAATCAACTCGGGTAAGGAAAGTGCTGCTGGAGAGGTAGTAAGGAAAGTGCTGGAAAGGTAGTAAAGGTATTGAATAAAAAACGCTTATATTGTTTTGTGCCATATTTTATTTTTTGACATTTATTTGAGTAAAGAAGAAGAAAAATGCGCGGAAAATTTTACATATTTATAGAGTTTTTGTGAACAGCTAAAAACCATTTAACGGTCATTTTCCAACGGGGTTAGTCTTCTTATAAGTTATTGCTAGAAATTTAGGTGAAATTACTGAAAAAATATAAGGTTTTACTGATATTTTATAATATAATGAATTAAAGTATTTTAACTGTTTTTCCATAGTATACTTGTAATTGGAGAGGTAAAAAAAATGATAGCAAAATGATAGAAAAAAAGTAGACGTTTGATATTGCCTCATAGTTGAAAGTAGTAGAGTGATTAATAGGCCTTTTCATCATGTGAAAAGCGCAAGCGCAGTCGCCATGTTGAAATAGCGGCAATTCAAAGTTTCGTACTGTTTTGATCGAGAATGGCTGGGAATGCAGTATTATCTTCCCAATTAAATAATTTACTGGAAAAAATCGTTGATGGTGCTTCACTGATTTATAATTCAGTTAAAGCCAATAATTGTACGCAATTAAAAAGGTAGCTTAAATGTCATGGACGTCTTTAAAAAGGAAAAAGAAGTGAGCTGATTGAGAGGTTAGGCATCATTACTTCTTTACTATACAAAAAATATCTATAATTTTATTCTAGTTAGGCCTACCACATATATACAATTGTTATACTGATTAAATTGTATTGTATTTAAATGATTTATAGCGTGTATCACTCTTACATACTCCATAACAACACCGCTTCTTCGTTCCTTTTCGTACTGATATCATTATAATAATCGATTAAAAAAACCTATTTGCTAATAAAGGCACTTTTTTCTTTATTTTCGTATTTCTTTTCTTCAATAACTATACTTTCTTTGGTATTTTTTTATTTTAATTATGTGTTTACGGGCCCTTTAACATGCTTGTTTACAAAAACAGTACGAAAAAATGGCTGATACTGACGCATGCGCACAAAAAAAATTGTGATGAAAAGGACTATTGATTTATTAATTAATTAGTTAGCCGATTAATGTTAAGTTTAAGGTGAATTTCGGTGGTGTAGGGCTTTGTTAGTTTATAAAAGTAGGAATTTGTAGCAGTAATGAATAATTGTTGTGCAAAGCGACATGATTTTAAATTTTGGCAACTGTTTTAACTGTTTCAGACTGCTGCAAAGGTTCCTGGCACTCTTTCTATAATCCTTTATTTGCTTTCAAAGGTATAAATTTACAGTAAATTGTTATAAAATATAAAAAAATTTTACAGATAACAAATTATGGCGGTTAATTTTAACGTTTATATAAATGATATAAGTACACATGGTGGTAAGAAAATTTTTATTGTAAATGTCCACATACAATCTATATAGATACGTAGATACAAACATTAATTGAAAAATAATTTAAAAAATAAAGGTAGACTTGTATCGGTGCGTATCAAAAAGTTATAAAACTGATACCTTCATGTAATATTTTCTCTTTTAGACGAGAAGATTTGGATATTACAAGATATCGTAGGACCTTATAATATATGGCCACTTTTTATTAAAGAAGCTGTCTGTTCCTCTTCATTTACTTACCGGGAGAGAGTTCAAATTTTATCATTTTTTTATTTAAATGGATTAAGAGATCACAATTTGGCTTATGATATTTTAGAGATTATTAAAGGACCTTTGCCTATGAATGGTCATCGATTTACAATCAAGACTCTATACGATTATTGGAACGGTAGTGAGGTTACGCGGTCGCGGTATTTTAGTAAATGTTTAATCCATAATCTTTATGAAAACCTAAATGGTGAAATTAGAAATTAATTAATTAATTAATCAATTAATCAATTGATTTATCTTAAATTTTTTATTAAATTATTTTTTTCTTCCAAATTCAAATATAAAATAAATAAATAATAGTTTGTAGTAAATTTTTCGAAAGAAAATGGTTCCTAATAATCCTATCCGCCGCCACCAAGAGTAATAAATAATAACAACAACAATAATAATAATGCCATCCCAGTTATTATTCCTCCTCCGCCGCCACCAGGAGTAAACAATAATATAATAATAATAATAATAATAATAATAATAATAATAATAATAATAATAATCAATGAATGAAAAATACATATAATTATCTATACAGAAAAAATCATAATCAAATAATAATAATAAATAAGACAAATAAATAAAGATTAAAATCATAATAATAACTAATAATAATAATAATAATAATAATGAATAATATAATAATAATATAATAATAATAAAATAATAAATAAACTAACAGACGTTGCTCCATCATCAAACAGCTTGCCAGACCGCATACGACCTTGAGTGTAAACAACAGCTTAAGAAAACTGAGGGATAAGAACAAAATAATTCAATAGCCTATTTCCCAACTCAACACCAAAAATTTGAAAATGCATCAGAAATGTGTGAAACAGTTCTGAAGATGTTTAGAGTCTCTAACAGCATTGAAGAGAACTCCAGCATTGATAACTTAACCTATGCGTGAAAGCAGTAACAGACGTGTGCTTCTCATCATCAAACAGCGTTGCCTAGACCGCATACGATCCTTGGGTGTTATAAACAACAGCTTAAAGAAAAAGGCTAGAGGGATCAGAGATACAAATAAATTCGTGACTAGGCCTTCTAGCTTTCTCGCAGACTCAACACCAACAATTGAAAATCCGCCATCAGCAAATGTCGTGGAACAGTTCTGGAAGGATGTCTACGAGGTCTCAAAGCCATTACAACGAGATACTCCAGCATTGACTAACTTTAGAGCCTATTGTGTGGACAGGCAGCTTGACCAGCACGAGAGTGCGCCAATCACGCCGGAGGAGGTGAAAAGTGCCCTAGATGGTGTAAGAAACTATTCTGCACCTGGTCCGGATGGTATCAACAACTACTGGTGGAAGAAATTTCCCAGTACACATCCACATTTAGCCAGAATCTTTGATTCTTGGCTCAACGGGACACGCCAATTCCTGAGTGGTTTGTTGAAGGCCGAACCATATTGATACCAAAAAAGGGGGATTTAAAACTACCCAAAAACTATAGACCGATCACTTGCCTCAATACTTGCTACAAGGCTTTCACCAGAATTTTATATTCTAGAACATTGAGTGCAGTTGATCCCATACTCTCTGATGTAGGGGAGCAGCGAGGAGGAAAAGAGGAATCAATGGTTGCAAAGAAAATCTCCTAATCGATAGATGCATTACACAAGACTCAATCCAATACAAACGCAACCTGAATATGGCATGGATTGACTACAAAAAAGCGTTTGACACAACATCTCACGAATTACTGTTGCATCTGCTTAAAGATCTTAAGGTTCCTCTTAACCTAATCCGATGCATTGAGCGACTGATGTCACTTTGGAAATCAAAGTTCTCTATAACATCTGGAGCACAAAAAATTATTACCGAACCCATAACGTTTAAAAGGGGCGTATTTCAGGGTGACTCACTCAGTCCTTTGCTATTTGTATTTCGCTGCTTCCCGTGTCCGTGTCTCTTCGAAAGACACGCGGATATTGCTGTGGACCACCTGAAGACGTGAGCATAAGGTAACCCATCTTGTTTTATATGGATGACCTAAAACTGTACGCAACTAGCGAGCGAGACCTACAACAGTCTCTTAAAGTGGTTCACGAATACACCAGAGATGTTGGAATGGAGTTCGGCCTCGACAAGTGTGCAAAACTTAAGCTAAATAAGGGCCGGTTCGGAAACGATTTAGAAGCTGACCAGCTGCCGATAGCGCGCTACTTCGCCCTCTACAAAACAACGAGAATTATCGATATTTAGGAATCGACCAAAACCGGACTCAAGATGTTAGAGCTGTGAAGACCGAGCTTAGAGGCAATTACAGGCGACGTTTACGGAGAATTTGGGAATCCGAATTATCCGGAATAAATAAGGTCCTTGCTACCAACATGCTAGCAGTGCCTGTATTGCTTTACTCTTTTGGAGTGGTTAAGTGGACGCGAGAGGAACTGCGCGAGCTGGACGTCAGCACACGAAAAATGATGCATCTTCACCGTAGCATCCACCCGCGCTCATCAACATCCCGTATTTACCTCCCCGCCACCAGGGAGGTCGTGGCCTTTAAGCTTAGAGTGTATGCACGATCGACTGGTTTTGAGTCCTTGCTTGTCAAGTTGCCAATAGTACTGATCCCTGATGCAACTTGTAAGAGCACACGAAACGGCTAATGTTGGAGCGTTTCTATTCAAGGCAGCGGAGCGAGCAGCGGAAAAATTCGGTCTCAGATTTGCATTAGATCCAAACGACGACCAGTCACTTGTAAGGCTTGAGTCTAAAGCCGTAAGAACTGCAGTTAAAAGAGCAGAACAGCAGATGCTTTTAGAAGATCACATTAATAGGCCGCAACACGGAGTATTTTACCGAAACATAGAAAGACTCAATCTATCTCGAAACCTCACGTTTGGGTTTTTGAAATCTGCTGAGCTCAAGTCTGAGACCGAGGGTTTCCTACTAGCATGCCAGGATGGGGTGATAAACACGTTGGTATATCGAAGCCAGTTTTCTAACATTCCTGATACTGCTTGTCGAGCTTGTCGACAGCAACCCGAAACACTAATGCACTTATTGTCAGCCTGTCCAGTGCATGCTGTAAGTGGTTACATCCACCGACATAACGATGCGCTTCGGGTACTTTATTATCACCTCAGACATTATTACGGCATTGACGAAACAGCAATTTTGCCATTTGCTCCCGGCGATATCGAGGCAGTAGTGGAAAATGACAACTGTCGCATATATTGGAATTATGCATTCACAACTACGCATCAAATTCGCGCCAATAAACCTGATATCGTTCTCCTTGATAAAAGGAATAACTCTATGTATGTATTGAGTTCTCCGCCCCAGCGGAAACTAACATCGATATAAAGGAACGGGAGAAACGAGCCAAATATCAGGATCTACTTGGCGAACTTCGGAGGCTCTATCCGGAGTATAACGTGCGATTGGTTGTCCTGATTGTCGGCGTTTTGGGGGGCATAAAGGAAAATGTGTTGGGGGAGCTGAAGTGTATTCCCGCATGTCAACATTCACCCGAACAACTGGTGATGAAAATGCAGAAATCTGTTGTCCTTGGGTCCCTTCGTTTACTGAGGCAAATGAATTTGGCCGAAGATCACTGACCGAGCGGACGCGAGGAGTGGTCTTCGATACGGATGGCCTTCCGCATGATGCCCTATGGGGTCGGAGCCATGGGATACGTCATGTCGGATCTTTCTAAAAAATAATAATGTCATCCCAGTTATTCCTCGCCCCCTGCACCAAATAATCCACCGAATAGAAGGGGTCGAGGAAGGCCACCAGGAAGAGACAATGTTGCAAACAATAATGTCCCTGCACCTGGGGTTATTCCTGTGCCTGCTGCTGTCGGTGTTGCGGTCCCTCCTGCTGCTCCAGCCCCTCCCGGCAACCAACCTCGTGACGGTGCCCCTGCTGCGGCTAGGGGAAGAGGAAGGCCTCGAAATGATCGTGCCGGCGCTGTACGGAGGAGCAGTACAGATTTTTTATAACAATTCCATTCACTCATTTAGAATTTTTTGGTGATCGTAATATCAGGGAAATATATAAAAAAATTTAAGTCATTTTCCGTTTAAGGGGAATATCCAGATAATGTTCCTCAAAATCTTTTAGTTTTACCAGATTTCGAAAATGTTGTAATCGACCGTAACGCCGCCCGAGCGAACGACAGACAGTGTATAGAGCAGTACGTCATAGCCGTAGAACCTTTCGGAGTGGAGGCTGAATTTTACGCTCATATGCACTGTTATGTCAAATTTAATAAACCTTGTTACTTAAATGAATTAAGACAATATCATCATTTAAAATATATTAATAATAACGATATAGAAGCGGTAAGAAATACGAAAGCAACTTTATTATATATTTCAAAAGAGGACACAGAATTACTTACATTTAATATTCCAGTTTCACATCTTAGTCCCCTATTTCGCTTAACTGATTATTGTAAAACTCATGAATTTTTTAATTTAACTGATAAACTAATTTTTAATCTTTATCCAAAATATGGCGTACCGTTGGATGGGGCTATTTGGTTTATGCGGGGTTATTTGGTTTTTATGCCAAAAATATTTTGTTGCAAGATATGACAACGCTGTTGTATTTACGTGAGTAACATCTTTAGCGTAGGGTAGGGTTTCAAGGCTAAGGTCTGGCGGCAAAAGAAATTCAGTATTGTTTGGTCTGTCGTTGGGGGAGGTTCTCATATATTGACTTCAGAATAACACTTTTTAAAACGCTGCGAACTTCTAGATCTCCAGTACTAACGGTACGTAAACAAAGTGTTTTATTGATGTGGGATAATTGTATAGGGATTGGGGAATAATATATTGTGTCCGAAATTTAATTCATTATTTGAATGTTTTTTTGGGGACTATTTGGCTGCAGTGGGGCTTTTTGGGTTAAAGTATTGGGCTATTTGGTTTATTTAAAATATACATTATATCTATTTATTTTTTGTTATAGATGGTGCGGACGTATCGTAGACGGTATACTAATGCTAGAAAGGGCAAAAATTTTAGACCCTATTTATCATACAGCGAGCAGGACTTACAAAATGCTCTTAAGGCTGTTGAACGTGGAATGTCATACCAGAAAGCTTCGAAGGAGTTTAAAGTGCCCGCTGCTACTATAGGACGTAAAGTAAGAGGTGATAACAAGATTCAGCCAGTCGCAGGTCATCCCCAACTTTTTAATCAAGAAGAAGAGTTAGCATTTGTTCACCATGTAACTGTTATGGGCGAATGGGGTTTTCCGTGCGATAAAATGGATTTACGATTTATCGCAAAAAGGTATTTGGATAAGCGTGGACGAAAAGTATCAATTTTAACGAACAACATGCCCGGCACGGACTGGGCACTCAACTTCATGAAGCGCCATAAGAACGAACTATCATCCCGCTATTGCTCAAACATATCAACAAAACGTTCTGCTGTTTCGGGCGAAGTTATTGACAGTTTTTCCATAATTATACTTCCGAGATTCAAGGTATAAGTGCTGATTGCATAGTAAATTACGATGAGACCAATGTAACAGGTGATCCTCGGGCAAAAAAATGTATCTTTAAACGGGGATGCAAATACCCTGAAAGAATATTAAATGCAACCAAAACATCAATTAGCATTATGTATGCAGGGGCAGCTGATGGAACTTTGTTGCCTCCTTATGTAGTGTATCGTTCAGAGCATTTATGGGACACATGGAAAGAAGGAGGCCCACCCGCTGCTCGTTACAATCGTACAAAGAGCGGGTGGTTTGACTCTGTTTGCTTCGAGGATTGGTTTCATACAATAATAGTTCCATATTTTCGTACCAAACCAGGAAAAAAGCATTAATCGGTGACAATTTGTCGTCACACTTCTCAAAATCTATCATTGAAACATGTGAGCAAATGGATATTCATTTCATATGTTTACCCGCAAACTCAACACATTTAATGCAACCACTAGACGTGGCATTTTAAGCGCCCCTTAAAAGATATTGGCGAGATATTCTAAGCTCTTGGAAAAAAGTGAAGGACTACGAGTCAATAATCTGTCAAAACACAGTTTTCCCCGTTTACTTCTGAAACTTCAAAATAAATTAGAACAAGAGAACAAAGGATCCGCCAATATTATTTCAGGATTTCGAAAAACGGGCCTATACCCTGTAGATCCACAAAAACCGAAAGAAAGGTTGCCACGTCTAATTAAAACAGATGATACTATAAACAGCAGTGTATCAGAGGTTGTAATTGATATTCTTGCTAATCTTCGTAAAGACGCAGCTCCTACAGCAACTCGGCGACGTAGAAAGCGAATTGAAATTCCAGCAGGAAAGAGTGTCTCTGCTGGGGACTTTGGGGAACCCTCAACCACCCAAGGCACAACTGGCAAAATACAGAAAAATAACAAATGTTTAGACACTGATGATGACCACACTACTACAGAAGATGAATTCGTAAATTCTTCATCTGAAGATACACTTCCCTCAGATAATGAAAGCATTTGTTCGCAGAAGGATGTACCTAAGAATGGGAAACTGTCGTGCGAAATACCGCTGTTAAATCCCCAGATAGGAAATTGGATTTTAGTGAAATATCTTGGCAAAAAAATGGAAAGGCATTACGTTGGACAAATTTATGAAGTTTCAGACAATTCTGGTAACCAGATCTACAAAGTAAAATTTTTGAAAACAAACGCAGGCAAACAAATTTTATTTGTGGAAACTGGCAAAGATGAAGATTATATCACAAGGGATATGATTTTAAAAATTCTTGGTAACCCTACACAGAAAGGAACGGACAAACGATGCTTTTTAGAATTTCCTGAAAATTTCAGTCGTTGCCATTGGTGATATTTCTCATTTTTTTTAATAACATCATGCCTTTTGATAACTCTTTGTTACAATTTATGTTATGTTTATTTTTCTGATCTTGGTAGCTTATTTGTTAGAATTTGCGTTATTTTGTACCAAAATATATTTTTTATCAATGTCATACTTTTTAAAAATTATATTGTACAACCCAATTAGCCCCATAGATAGTTTTACTTCGTTAGTACCCATTTTGCAACGTTGAACCAATAAGCCCCACCCTATGGGGTTATTTGAGCCGGGTAAAAAAATTTTTTTGGCTCTGCCGTAAACCGGCAAAGCCACATTTTCTATACAGTTACTAGGGTTAAAAGGTATTTACATAAATCAGTACAAATGCAAGGTATATGTTTTCAATATGTGGATAAATTAACAAAAATCCAATAAAATTGAACCGAATAGCCCCGTCCTACGGTATACTTAGAAATTTTTTTTAACGATTTAAAAAAAACATGTTTTTAAAAGAGGTACGTACCTCCATTTGAAATTCCCCCTTTAACGTATAATTGCCAATGGGTATTTGACGTGCAAAAGTGGTTCTTTAGTATAATTTCTTATCCACTACCTGCCCGTTTAAAACAACTTTATTTATGGGGCGACGCTTTTATGGGAAAAAGTACATTTATTAAGAATCACCTTTTGGGCGCCCAATATGCTAAATGGGAAAGAGTAATTTTCTGGCCTTGTCAAGATAGATTTGCTTTTAATAATTTTGATCCTACTTTTCATAAAATAATGATTTTTGAAGAAATGAGTTTTTTTCATTACAGTCATGGAATTTTAAAACGGCTGTTAGAAGGTGCCACGGTAACTGTGGACAAAAAGGGTAGACCTCCTATAACTTTTGAATTTCGAGGTCCTATTATAATGATTGCTAATCACGAACCGCAAAATGTAGATGACGATATACTAACCCGTTTAGAAATTATCAACGCTACGGAAGATTTTACCCTTACAGCTAGAAGAATTTTTGATCCTTTCATAGATGATGTCAACCTACTGAATGTTCCTCCGTAAAACGCCTGCACCCTCGATTTTTTTATCAATTTTATAATTATTATTATATTATCGCGTTTTGTTGTTCTTTGGAAAATTTAAAAAATTAATTTAAATTAAAATAACTAACTAATTAACTAACTAACTATTTAAAAATAATATAAAACGAAAAATTAAATACAAATTCTTATTTCTTTTAAAAATAAATTTAAAAACAAACCTATCTACCGCATGCATATTTACATATTAACATCATAATAAAATTTTCCCTGCCCTTCTATATGAATAATCGTAGGCAGTGGCGGCGACGGGCCACCTACAAGGTAATAATGAATAGGGAAAATATAATAAAATTTGCAATCTCCTAAATAAATGTTTTTTTTTCAGAGCCTCAGATTTTATCATATTGAGATTGTTATTATTATTATTGAGTTTCATCATTTGAGATGGAAAATTGGAGAAATATAAGAGGTATTACTTCTAATAACTCATTTTGTTCTAAATTCCCTCGATTATTTATAATAATTTTTTTAGCTTGTACATATAATTGTACAAATCTGGAAGACGTGGTGTTGAGACACCCGACGCATTATCTTCTTTATAAACAAAGTAAAGATAAAGTCATTAGAAATTGGCGTTTACTTTGTGAGCAAGTAGTTAATGAACCACCAAGTACATGGCACCAGATTTGCCGCCAGATTTTTGCCGATGTAACATGATATCCTTCCTCTCATCGGAATAAAAAAAATGCCGTAAAATTTTACCAGTTACTAAGAATGCATAGGCATTTGGTAGAAGATATTCCTCCGGCAGTGGAAGAAGTAGAAGTAGGTGGAAATTCAAGTGGCAGCACCGTTTATGGAAGTGTCGTCTCCCCTCATAGCTCGACGAGCTCTTCTCCACAGATTGCTCCTCCAAATTCTTCAAGTGGCAGCACCGCTTATGGTGATGTCTCCCCTCGTAGCTCGACGAGCTCTTCGCCACAGATTCCCAGACCGGAATGTCCAGTAGAACGTGGCTCATCGTCCGTAACTGAGGATGATGAACTAACAGCACGAAAGTCTCTCCGCAGGCTGCTTCCAGTCCCAGCACGAAGGTGGTTCAGCAGAGTGAATCTGAAAATTTAAATGAGGATGAGAATGAAAATAAGCACGTTGTTGAGGGTTTCTCCCCCGCCTGTCGTCAACTTACTTCGCCGCCAAAAGTAGATCAAATGGCTGCTCAAATGGCTGCTTCTGCTTCAGCTTCCGCTTCCACTTCCACTTGTTCTTCTTCTTCTTCTCCGCTTGAACGCCGACAATTAACCCTGGGGCAATTCTGCGAAGCCATCCTGGGCGACGATAGTTCTTCTAATAATTTAAATAATTGTCCGATTAATAATGAATTAATAAATGAAATACATAATTCTTCTTCCTCTTCCACTTTAACCGCTGAAATGAACAGGGAACTTTCATCAGCTATAAATAAAATAGAATTTTCACTTCCTTTAAATAATTTTGCTCCTTCTTCAGCTATAAATATAGAACATGCAACCCCTTCAAATAATTTTCAAAATTCTTCACCAGCTTTAAATAATATTTCTTCAATAATCACCTCCATTTTCGACGAAGCCCCCATTAACGTTACGGATCTTCCATCTCCACGCCAGAGCTTCACCTTTTAAATTTTAATTAATCACAAGACGGATGGCCATCTTGCGCAACCATCCCGATGTGGAAAAATGGATCCAGGAAGCAGAAGCGCCCAAGGCAAAGAAGCGCCGCAATAGACCAATTTAATTTGGTCAATTTGCAAATGAAAACGGTTCTTTTTAGAACCACAATCTATTTACAAAAGAAAATGGTGAAATACCTTATGCATTTCTATATATATGTAATATATATAGATTTAGCTTGTTTAGCCGGTGCTCGTTTTTGGCCGCCCCCGTCTTTCTAGGGGGCGGCCGTGCGCCCCAATTTAAGTCTACGTAGCGTCACCTATATAGTACCGTAACGCTATACGAAAATATGAAGAAGGAAAATTCTACGATAAATCTAGATTCATTCGTTTAGAGTGATTTAGGTGAATGAATTTTCCTTCTTCATATTTTCATATTTTTTTTTGTTACATTCTGAAGAAGGAATAATCTTCTTCATACTTTCATATTTTTTTTGTTACATTCTGAAGAAGGAATAATCTTCTTCATATTTTCATATTTTTTTTTGTTACATTCTGAAGAAGGAATAATCAACTCGGGTAAGGAAAGTGCTGAAAAGGTGGTAAAGGTATTGAATAAAAAACGCTTATATTGTTTTGTGCAATAATTTATTTTTTGACATTTTCCTTTTAGTGTATATTTTCATATTTTTTTTTGTTACATTCTGAAGAAGGAATAATCTTCTTCATACTTTCATATTTTTTTTTGTTACATTCTGAAGAAGGAATAATCTTCTTCATATTTTCATATTTTTTTTTGTTACATTCTGAAGAAGGAATAATCAACTCGAGTAAGGAAAGTGCTGCTGGAGAGGTAGTAAGGAAAGTGCTGGAAAGGTAGTAAAGGTATTGAATAAAAAACGCTTATATTGTTTTGTGCCATATTTTATTTTTTGACATTTATTTGAGTAAAGAAGAAGAAAAATGCGCGGGAAATTTTACATATTTATAGAGTTTTTGTGAACAGCTAAAAACCATTTAACGGTCATCTTCCAACGGGGTAAGTCTTCTTATAAGTTATTGCTAGAAATTTAGGTGAAATTACTGAAAAAATATAAGGTTTTACTGATATTTTTTAATATAATGAATCGTAAAGTATTTTAACTGTTTTTCCATGGTAATTGGAGAGGTAAAAAAAATGATAGAAAAAAAGTAGACGTTTGATATTGCCTCATAGTTGAAAGTAGTAGAGTGATTAATTGATTTATTAATTAATTAGTTAGCCGATTAATGTTAAGTTTAAGGTGAATTTCGGTGGTGTAGGGCTTTGTTAGTTTATAAAAGTAGGAATTTGTAGCAGTAATGAATAATTGTTGTGCAAAGCGACATGATTTTAAATTTTGGCAACTGTTTTAACTGTTTCAGACTGCTGCAAAGGTTCCTGGCACTCTTTCTATAATCCTTTATTTGCTTTCAAAGGTATAAATTTACAGTAAATTGTTATAAAATATAAAAAAAAATTACAGATAACAAATTATGGCGGTTAATTTTAACGTTTATATAAATGATATAAGTACACATGGTGGTAAGAAAATTTTTATTGTAAATGTCCACATACAATCTATATAGATACGTAGATACAAACATTAATTGAAAAATAATTAAAAAAATAAAGGTAGACTTGTATCGGTGCGTATCAAAAAGTTATAAAACTGATAGCCTCATGTAATATTTTCTCTTTTAGACGATAAGATTTGGATATTACAAGATATCGTAGGACCTTATAATATATGGCCACTTTTTATTAAAGAAGCTGTCTGTTCCTCTTCATTTACTTACCGGGAGAGAGTTCAAATTTTATCATTTTTTTATTTAAATGGATTAAGAAATCACAATTTGGCTTATGATATTTTAGAGATTATTAAAGGACCTTTGCCTATGAATGGTCATCGATTTACAATCAAGAATCTATACGATTATTGGAACGGTAGTGAGGTTACGCGGTCGCGGTATTTTAGTAAATGTTTAATCCATAATCTTTATGAAAACCTAAATGGTGAAATTAGAAATTAATTAATTAATTAATTAATTAATCAATTGATATATCTTAATTTTTTTATTAAATTCTTTCTTTCTTCCAAATTCAAATATAAAATAAATAAATAATAGTTTGTAGTAAATTTTTCGAAAGAAAATGGTTCCTAATAATCCTACTCCGCCGCCACCAAGAGTAATAAATAATAACAACAACAATAATAATAATGCTATCCCAGTTATTATTCCTCCTCCGCCGCCACCAGGAGTAAACAATAATAATAATAATAATAATAAAAATATTAATAATGTCATCCCAGTTATTCCTCCCCCTGCACCAAACAATCCACCGAATAGAAGGGGTCGAGGAAGGCCACCAGGAAGAGACAATGTTGCAAACAATAATGTCCCTGCACCTGGGGTTATTCCTGTGCCTGCTGCTGTCGGTGTCGCGGTCCCTCCTGCTGCTCCAGCCCCTCCCGGCTAACCCAACCTCGTGACGGTGCCCCTGCTGCGGCTAGGGGAAGAGGAAGGCCTCGAATTGATCGTGCCGGCGCTGTACGGAGGAGCAGTACAGATTTTTTATAACAATTCCATTCACTCATTTAGAATTTTTTGGTGATCGTAATATCAGGGAAACATATAAAAAAATTTTAAGTCATTTTCCGTTTAAGGGGGAATATCCAGATAATGTTCCTCAAAATCTTTTAGTTTTACCAGATTTCGAAAATGTTGTAATCGACCGTAACGCCGCCCGAGCGAACGACAGACAGTGTATAGAGCAGTACGTCATAGCCGTAGAACCTTTCGGAGTGGAGGCTGAATTTTACGCTCATATACACTGTTATGTCAAATTTAATAAACCTTGTTACTTAAATGAATTAAGACAATATCATCATTTAAAATATATTAATAATAACGATATAGAAGCGGTAAGAAATACGAAAGCAACTTTATTATATATTTCAAAAGAGGACACAGAATTACTTACATTTAATATTCCAGTTTCACATCTTAGTCCCCTATTTCGCTTAACTGATTATTGTAAAACTGATGAATTTTTTAATTTAACTGATAAACTAATTTTTAATCTTTATCCAAAATATGGCGTACCGTTGGATGGGGCTATTTGGTTTAGGCGGGGTTATTTGGTTTTTATGCCAAAAATATTTTGTTAATAGCAAGATATGACAACGCTGTTGTATTTACGTAACATCTTTAGCGTAGGGTAGGGTTTCAAGGCTAAGGTCTGGACGCAAAATAAATTCAGTATTGTTTGGTCTGTCGTTGGGGGAGGTTCTCATAGATTGACTTCAGAATAACACTTTTTAAAACGCTGCGAACTTCTAGATCTCCAGTACTAACGGTACGTAAACAAAGTGTTTTATTGATGTGGGATAATTGTATAGGGATTGGGGAATAATATATTGTGTCCGAAATTTAATTCATTATTTGAATGTTTTTTTGGGGACTATTTGGCTGCAGTGGGGCTTTTTGGGTTAAAGTATGGGGCTATTTGGTTTATTTAAAATATACATTTTATTTATTTATTTTTTTGTTATAGATGGTGCGGACGTATCGTAGACGGTATACTAATGCTAGAAAAGGCAAAAATTTTAGACCCTATTTATCATACAGCGAGCAGGACTTACAAAATGCTCTTAAGGCTGTTGAACGTGGAATGTCATACCAGAAAGCTTCGAAGGAGTTTAAAGTGCCCGCTGCTACTATAGGACGTAAAGTAAGAGGTGATAACAAGATTCAGCCAGTCGCAGGTCATCCCCAACTTTTTAATCAAGAAGAAGAGTTAGCATTTGTTCACCATGTAACTGTTATGGGCGAATGGGGTTTTCCGTGCGATAAAATGGATTTACGATTTATCGCAAAAAGGTATTTGGATAAGCGTGGACGAAAAGTATCAATTTTAACGAACAACATGCCCGGCACGGACTGGGCACTCAACTTCATGAAGCGCCATAAGAACGAACTATCATCCCGCTATTGCTCAAACATATCAACAAAACGTTCTGCTGTTTCGGGCGAAGTTATTGACAGTTTTTCCATAATTATACTTCCGAGATTCAAGGAATAAGTGCTGATTGCATAGTAAATTACGATGAGACCAATGTAACAGATGATCCTCGGGCAAAAAAATGTATCTTTAAACGGGGATGCAAATACCCTGAAAGAATATTAAATGCAACCAAAACATCAATTAGCATTATGTATGCAGGGGCAGCTGATGGAACTTTGTTGCCTCCTTATGTAGTGTATCGTTCAGAGCATTTATGGGACACATGGAAAGAAGGAGGCCCACCCGCTGCTCGTTACAATCGTACAAAGAGCGGGTGGTTTGACTCTGTTTGCTTCGAGGATTGGTTTCATACAATAATAGTTCCATATTTTCGTACCAAACCAGGAAAAAAAGCATTAATCGGTGACAATTTGTCGTCACACTTCTCAAAATCTATCATTGAAACATGTGAGCAAATGGATATTCATTTCATATGTTTACCCGCAAACTCAACACATTTAATGCAACCACTAGACGTGGCATTTTATGCGACCCTTAAAAGATATTGGCGAGATATTCTAAGCTCTTGGAAAAAAAGTGAAGGACTACGAGTCAATACTTTCCCCGTTTACTTCTGAAACTTCAAAATAAATTAGAACAAGAGAACAAAGGATCCGCCAATATTATTTCAGGATTTCGAAAAACGGGCCTATACCCTGTAGATCCACAAAAACCGAAAGAAAGGTTGCCACGTCTAATTAAAACAGATGATACTATAAACAGCAGTGTATTAGAGGTTGTAATTGATATTCTTGCTAATCTTCGTAAAGGCGCAGCTCCTACAGCAACTCGGCGACGTAGAAAGCGAATTGAAATTCCAGCAGGAAAGAGTGTCTCTGCTGGGGACTTTGGAGAACCCTCAACCACCCAAGGCACAACTGGCAAAATACAGAAAAATAACAAATGTTTAGACACTGATGATGACGACACTACTACAGAAGATGAATTGGTAAATTCTTCATCTGAAGATACACTTCCCTCAGATAATGAAAGCATTTGTTCGCAGAAGGATGTACCTAAGAATGGGAAACTGTCGTGCGAAATACCGCTGTTAAATCCCCAGATAGGAAATTGGATTTTAGTGAAATATCTTGGCAAAAAAATGGAAAGGCATTACGTTGGACAAATTTATGAAGTTTCAGACAATTCTGGTAACCAGATCTACAAAGTAAAATTTTTGAAAACAAACGCAGGCAAACAAATTTTATTTGTGGAAACTGGGAAAGATGAAGATTATATCACAAGGGATATGATTTTAAAAATTCTTGGTAACCCTACACAGAAAGGAATGGACAAACGATGCTTTTTAGAATTTCCTGAAGAAGATTTCAGTCGTTGCCATTGGTGATATTTCTCGATATAGCCTCGATAGCCGTGAGATGATCACCGCACTCACTTTTGCACCACGCGTAGCGAAAGCGCACCCAGCCGGAAGGCGAGATTGGGCATGCTATACTTTTAATGACTATAGAGACGTGCCAGCTGAATGGGTTGCACACCGTAGTGATAGTGAGCACGCCGGCGACTTTGATAGATGGCAGATTGCTACTGTTTGTAGCGCTGTTTATCTAAGACAAGAACTACTAAGAAGGGCTTGTCGTCAGTCGGTAATTGACAAGAAGGATATCTGACGAGCCTTTTTTCAACCGTCTTCGCTGCGAGCAAGTTGATTTTGAAATGTTTTTTTTTTGTTAACTTATTTAAGAAAGGAAGAAGTCTCACATGAGGAAGTAGAGACTTAAAGAAATTTATGTCCTCATCATCTTCAATATCACTTTTGTTTAATAACTCAATTTTCTTTCGTTCAATATTTAACATTTCTTGTTCGAAGTTAGTAGGATTATTTTGGACCTTACGTTTTCTACGTATTTCAATTGGTTTTAATACTTCACTTTTATCAGACGATTCATTATCGATATCCTTCTGCTGTATCTGTTGGGACGTTTTTGGCCTCTGATTCTCCTCACTTTGGGAAATTTGTTCATTTTGTGATAGAGCTGTATCCTGCGGCAGAGAATTATCTTGCTGATCTTCTAACTCTATATTTTGGGAAAGTTTAATGTTGCTTTGTGTGTTTCTAGGTGTAAATAGGGATTTAAGAA
>JAHBCN010016676.1:0-19326 GCA_019359885.1 Listronotus oregonensis
CAGTTTAAACATGTTATTTGATAATTTAAAGTATTTTAAATTTTTATTTACATAAGAAAATTATCGCTGAGGACGCTACGTAAGACATGAATTAAATATTATATACTGGGTCAATTGATAACACAAAATTTAAACCCCACCAAAAAATTGTATTATTTTCCGGGTTTTTTTGCAATAGTTTTATCATGGTTTATTTTTATATCTATAAAATCAGAGCTATCGCAATTACTTTTAAAAAGTAATTCAAAACAATTACCAGTTACCTTCTGTAGTAGAAAATTACGATTACCAATTACAGCATTTTTTAAAAGTAATTTAATTATTAGTTAAAACAAAAAGTAATTGAATATTTTAACAATTCCATTTAAGTTACAGTAGAGTCCCGATTTGGTGCGCGGTTTAATTAAAAAGAACTTATGGGTCTTGTTGGATGAAGTTTTAAAAATCCGTTCACGATCAAAGATACATTTTCACAGTGGCAAATGTTGTGGGGTGAAAAAATGACTTTCAAAATAGTTTTTATGAAATAATGACGCAGAGAAAGATGAAAGCATCATTGAATCGAAAAAGAAACGATCATAACTAAACTAACGCATTTGTTTACAAAGCAAATATTTTGAGCAACGAGAATCTTCGGACCTTGTCGACTTTTTTTCTTAGAAAACGATTTTTTTTCAAAAGCATATACCTTTAATAATTCCCCTTATTTAAATGAAAGTTGAGATTTTATTTTTCTTATTAAGTATAAAAGTTTACTTCGTTGAATTCGTTTTTTATTTTGTTATCTTATTGGGTGTGTACATAAATATGTATATAATATGTAAGATGTAAATGTTCAGATAATCCATGCTTTCAATTTCCGGTGCATCGGGTCCCGTAGAGAAGAATAAATTCTATTCCAATATTAAAAACCCAAAAACAAATAAAATATTCTACTAATAGCATCATATCACCATATTAAACATTTCTCGGAATTAAATTATATGACTTAAAATCCTATCCTACCCCAAACACAAAGATTTTTCTCCAAAAAAAGAAAAAACGGTGGCGGTAAGCAACCATCGAAAATAAAACTAGGCGCGAGGGCGGTGTTCCGGATTTAAAGTGGCCGCCGTGTATCAAGATGCTCTTTCTGGCTGGCCGAAATTACGCGCAGTTTTCAAAAGCAAGGTAATTAAATTATTTTCAGTAAATCAATTATTTATTAGGTAACTGAATTAATTTTTAAGTAATTCAATTTTTATAAGTAATCGAATTACTGTCTAAGGAATTGAATTACTTGGGATTTGTAAAATCAATTACCAATTACGATTAATTATCCTATTGATTGATAATCTAAATACAATTACCTTTTTCGGAAAGTAATTGAATTAAAATAATTCAATTACTGAAAAGTAATTAAATACGACTTTTTAATTATTTTAATTAAATTACCGACAGCTCTGTCTATATTGGTGATTGGTGAAGGCTGGAGGCTGGCCGATACCTTCGCAGTTAGTAATTCACTTATTTCCCATTAGGAATCCACCTCCTTTCTTTGGGTTTCCAATTACATTTGGATCTTTTCGCTTGTTTATGGCCTACTTTACCAAATATCAGCAATTGCTTTTTTCAGTCGCTTAGATCAATAGTTAGTTACTACGTCATGTTTTGCATCTTCTGGCATCATAAATTGTATGCAGCACGCATGTCAATAAATTAGTGCGCAATATGACGTAACCCTTAAGTCAAAGACGTAGATAGAGATTGTACAATAATGATGAACTCCTAAAAGTTCAAGCTTAAAGAAGTTTTTAAGAATCCTCCTTAATATCAATATTTCAGCTTTAAAGCAAAAATCAGAACGATTAATTTTTAGGGGCCGGGATTATTTTGTCAATTGCATGAAAAGTGAAGTCCTCCCTTCACCGAATGGCAATGATCTTTTTAATCCCTTGACAAAAGCATAACTCAATTTTTTTTTTATCCCAATCTTTGAAAATGTGATTGTTTCTGCCTTCAAACGAAATCGTTGCTAAACAATTTGCTGTTCATTCTACCCTTAGTTCTCCTGGTTGTTCTTTCAGTAGTTTTTTTCTATTTCTTTGATGTGCCCGACATTATATATGAGGTAAGAGAGATCACACACACCCTGTATTTTTTTAATGCCAAAAAGTCTTCTGGGATGGATGACTAACAAACGTTTTAAAAATATGTGCCCCTGGCCTTGCACCAATACCTAGAATGCTGTGTGTAACCTTTATCGACAAAAAAAATTTATAAATGTAATTATTATGAACCTTCTTTCAGTTGTTTTGCAGGGTAATGAAAGAATTTATCGAGTCTGAAATTTAAAGTGTTTGGAACACTTTAAACTCCAGAACAGGGTTAAGCATGCTGGACTGTGCAAATTTTGTCACGAACGAGCTACAACAGTTTTTTTTTTAATTGTTTTGCAAGCTACTTCCTAAATATAATCTCAGTTCGTAGGTTTATATATATCCAAGGCTTTGCACTCCTAAACCTGCTTTTTTTTTCTGTGGTATTTTAAATAAGTTTTAAATAGTTTTGTTTACGATAGTTTAAATTTAGTTTTTTGAGCTAGTTATTGGTATTAAAATGGGGGACCAAGAATATTGCGCAGGCATCTAGCTATCACGAAAAAGATCTGTCAATAATATTGCTATATGTCAGGGGAGTTAGATAACAGATTCGTGCTCTCTCCATATCTTTGATGAACCCCCTCTAGCTACTTTTTTAGAGCAATTTTTTAGCCTGGTCAAATTGCTTCTCTAGTGTTGCATAATAAACCGTCTGTAAAGAAAAAGTTATATCACCTTACTTCGCAGTGGTGAGAGTACGATGGTTCTACTGACACATGCCAGTTGATTACGCCTACACAAAATAAGATCGAGTATCCCTGACTTATTCAATGTTTTGAAGGTAGATTTTAATTTTATGTTTGTTGTAGATAATATTTTTTTTTCTGTGGTATTTTAAATAAGTTTTAAATAGTTTTGTTTACGATAGTTTAAATTTAGTTTTTTGAGCTAGTTATTGGTATTAAAATGGGGGACCAAGAATATTGCGCAAGGCATCTAGCTATCACGAAAAAGATCTGTCAATAATACTCCAAATTCTGCAAAGCAAAGCAAGGATGCATTTGATTCATAGCTACATCAGCTTTGTCCCAGAAAATGTTTTCCCTTCTAATATGTATACTCTCTTTATATCCCTGATCAAATCCTTCTTTGAATATTGTTCCAACGTCTGGAGAATGGCGTCTTCCAAAACTTGGTATCCTTGATTCCATCTAAAAAGCCATTCGCCTTATTAGGCCTTCCACTATTACAAAAAGATTTCTTTTCTTTTCCACTAAGGCTTTGAAAACTGGCCAGTGCAATTCCTTCTCTAGCAGCTTTTGATAAAGCAGCATCAGGTGCTACTTTTATACATCCATTCGACATTCATCTGGAGAGGCTTCAAACTTCCATTTTGTTGGTTCTTTTAGTCGTGTGGTGTCTGAACTGTTAAACATGTTGCCTGCATAGGTGTTTTTTTAACATTAAATACAAAATAAATAACCTGCTTCTTGCTTTCCTTAAGACACTCACGGTATGCTAGATCTTAGTCGTTTAGCATTAGTGGACTGTCCCAAAACAAAACTTTTTCTTTTAATAAATTAAAAGAATTTTTTCACAACATATTTTCTGGGCATACATGTATTTGCAAATGCTTTAAGAAGCGCATTATGTAAGTTTTATTTAATGGGTACAGAAAAATAAAAGAGGATATAACGATGGAAAGCAATATAGACACCCTTTAAGTTTTAAAATAAGTCCATTAAAATTTCCTTCTTTCTTTGAGAACAAAGACAAAGAAGTCTGGTGGTATTTTTAGAAGTAGAATATGGTATTCTATCTAAAAATATCTTTTGCATTTAAGCTTAAATTTATCTACAAGATGCAATACTTAAATTTGGCTTTAAAAGATCACGGGACATTATTTATGGATGCAAAATGGCGCTTCCCATTTTAGAATGTATTTATTTATGGTTTTACCCGATAAACTATTAAAACATTAGATTATTTTAATGAAGTTTGCCATGTTGGTTATTTATCACCACAATCACAGCAGATTAATTGTCCTTTCGTTATTCTATTTTAAAGGGCTATGTCAAGGCCGATTTTCTTAATTAGATTTTATTAACATGGCACAAGCTTTTTTATGTACTTTGTCGGCTTTGACCTTTTCCCGGGGAATCTTGCGTACCTGAGTTTTAGCGTCTCACCTTGGCACCACACAACTTCCTAATCATTTCCTATTTTCTAATTTCTGCTACTATGAAGTTCTAGGGTAGAAATTTAGCAGACCGTCTTGGGCTACGCTGTGGGCGTTAATCTCAAATATTACGGTATGTATAACCTTGATTCACTGACCTACCAGGGGTTCATTTAGGGACTAAGTTCCCAGTATTTTTCGCTAAGTCTACTATATATTTTTAGGACAAATATGCCTTCTGTGTAACTCTTGTTTGAGTGTTGCCTCCAGGTTGGTTTTTAAAAATTAGTCGTAAGTATTAAATTGCTTTTAAAAAAGAAAATTCCGTCCCCTGTTGAAAATGATACTTTTGACTTCCTCAGTTTTTTTTTTCTAATAGAGATTTCGTCAACTTTTTGCAGACGACTGCTACCTTTTCTTATATTTTCAGTATTTATCTCCTACCTTACAAACTCTATAAAGTCTGCAGAGGTATGATATTAAAGTGCCCCCACTGACGAATTAAAGGGTTAAAATTTGTCTTTAACCCAATTTGTTGCTATATGTCAGGGGAGTTAGATAACAGATTCGTGCTTCTCCATATCTTTGATGAACCCCCTTTACTTTTTTTAGAGAATTTTTTAGCCTGGTCAAATTGCTTCTCTAGTGTTGATAATAAACCGTCTGTAAAGAAAAAAGTTATATCACCTTACTTCGCAGTGGTGAGAGTACGATGGTTCTACTGACACATGCCAGTTGATTACGCCTTCACAAAATAAGATCGAGTATCCCTGACTTATTCAATGTTTTGAAGGTAGATTTTAATTTTATGTTTGTTGTAGATAATATTTTATTTTGTATTATGATTTCTAGTAAAAACTTACTTCTTTTATTAATATCTGTACTTCTCCAGATTAGATGGTAAAAGTTTATATGTCTTTCTGTGTATGGTGTCTTCTAACATGGTTCTGTTTTGAGATTTACTTTTTTCTAGTGGTTTGCCATAGCAACTTTTAAAATTGATTTTAATTGTGGCGTATCTTGTTTCTGAATATTTTCGGCCTTTAATCCAAACCGGCGGCGTGGTGTGAAATTTTCTTACCAAATACCATTCGAAATCAAATGCCAGGAATTTTTCGCTACGAATATTTTGAGAAAATGATCCCTCGCCTTCGTCTCGGGATAATTTTTAAAATATTCGTGAGCTCGAAAAAATTTCCGGAAATAATTTGACTTCTAATGGTATTACTAGTGAAAATTTCGCTTTTTGGGTGAAATGTACAGGGTCTTTGATTATATTTACGTGGCTTTGGACCCTTTACTTTGAAGACAGAAAAAATGTTTCATATAAAAATTGTAGGTTTTTTTTCCATATTATCTTTTGAAACTTATTAGGTAAAAATTATCGCAATAAAAAATGGAAAAATATAAGCAACTTCAACTTTTTAAATGGAACTCCTGTATATTATGGCTATAAAAGATATTTTTTCTGATTTCAAAAATATATACATTAATGATATTTGAATGTACCATTTTGAGATATTTAATCTTAAAATATAAATAAATTGAAAAAAAATCATATTAGTATCAAGAAAGTTATGAAACAATAAAATTGTTTTAATAAATTTGACGTATTGATATTGAGAAAGTTGAAAACTATCATTTTATCTATTAAAAGTAGTTTGTATTGCTTTTTTTTTTGATGGGCTATTCAGAAGAACAAAAAAAATAGATATTACGTTTTTATGGAAACAATAATAATAATGACGATAGTGAAGGGATATTCAAAACAAAGTTTGAATATCCGTTTTTCAGGATAATTATTATACCTTTTCTATTGGACTAGTACTAACTACTTTTAATAATTTTAGAAAATCCTGAAATATCAATCTCGGATGCGGCATCTGAACTTAATAAAACAGATTATAAAATTTATTTAACCTTAAAATTTCACAAATTTTATCCTTATCAATTTATGTCCGTTCAGAATCTTGCTGAACAAAACATGCAGGACCGACCTAAGTATGCATTGTAAATAGCTAGGTTTATTCAGCAGGATCCAAAGTTTTTAAATAAAATTCTATTCACCGACAAGTCTTCCTTTACTTTAGCAGGAATGTTTAATCACAAAAATAAACATTATTGGTCCAGAGAAAACCCTCACCAAATTCACCAACATAAAATATCTCAATAATGGTTCTCCAAATAATCATTTAATGTATATATTATATATATATATATATATATATATATATATATATATATATATATATATATATATATATATATATATATATATATATATATATATATATATATATATATATTAGGTTAAGTCTGTGAAGTGGGACCCCATTTATTGCTTTAAATATTCAAATTGGAAAAAATGATTAATACAAAAATAATAGGGTTTTTTGCTGCTCTATATTTTGCGAACAATGTTATGTATACAGGGTGTATCATAAAGACCGTACAAGGACAAAGGTAATTTTTTTAAATGACTCCTATATTTTTGTTACATTTTCGTTTTCTACATAAAATTCTAGATATTTTTTATCTAACGTATCATATCCTATATTCAATTGTTTACGAGATATTCTCATTTAAATACGAATTTAGAATGAAAAAATCCGCTCATTCTCAATGTTGTTTTACGTTTCTATGGTTTTAGTAGAGTGACAAAACACCCATAGTAATAATTAATAGGTAATTAGATATCACATGATGAGTAGAAATTGGTAAAACCTTAAACAAGAAAAAAACGATTAAAACAATTTTTTTCAGATTAATAAAACTGTCAATATGACATTTTTATTAACTCTATAGCATATATGGTTACTATGCAACCTCAAAAACCGCTGAAACCATGGAAACGTTAAACAACATTAAAAATGAGCGGATTTTTCCCTTCTAAATTTGTATTTAAATGCGAATATCTCGTAAACAGTTGAACATAGGGATATGATATGCTGAATAAAAAATATCTAGAATTTATGCAGAAAACAAAAATGTAACAAAAAATATAGGGAGTCATTTAAAAATTAACTTTGTCCTTGTACGGACTTTGTGATACACCCTGTTTACATAACGTTGTTTGCAAAATATAGAGCAGCAAAACCAAAACATTTTTGTATAAAACATTTTTCCCAATTTCAATATTTAAAGCAATAAACGGGGTCCCACGTCATAGTTACTTATTTATATATATATATATATATATATATATATATATATATATATATATATATATATATATATATATATATATAAAATATATATATATATATATATATATATATATATATATATATATATATATATATATATATATATATATATATATATATTTTTAAATTAGAAAAATAAGATCTTTCGTTGTAGCGTATAATATACAGGGTGTTATTTTAAACGTTGAAGTTGCCTATATTTTTTAATTTTTTTAATGCGATATTTTTTTACTGATAGTTTCAAAAGATAATATGGAAAAAATCCTACAATTTTTATACAACACATTTTTTTCTGTCTTCAAAAATAAAGGCCTAAGAAGCCACGTAAATATAATCAAAGACCCAGAAACTAGTTATACCAAACATTATATTAACAAAATAAGATGAATAAATATCAGAATTTAAAATTTAAGTGGTATATGAGTCAAGGCACTCTATTAAATTTGGAAAGGTACAGTAGCAAGGGTATTTAAGTTTTCGGTGGATAGTGCTTAAATTCTTGAAAACATATTTTTATTTTTTAGGTTTTTCCTTAAAACAGTCAATTAAATAGGGAAATATAATATTAAACTGCAACAATTTTTTACCTTTAGCTTCTAAGATCTATAATAAATTGTATAAAACCTATAATAATTTCAGTAGGTAATAAAGGATATCTTTCCATGAAATTTTCCAAAAAAAAAAGCGAAATTTTATTCCCATTTTATAGGATTAACTTAAAAAAAACATGCTTAAATATCTATTCATTAATAAAGTTCTAGATTGAGAACTATGGCTGTTAAAATTATGCTGCTCTTTTGCGTAATAATCTCAAATCACATATTTTTGGCATTAATAGGTTAAGCATAAAAGAACAATCGAAAACATTCAACCTCTTATACAAGAATGACTATTTTTATTTAAAGCCTAATATTAAAAAAAAACATAAGTTAGTCGTTAAAAATAACTTTACTGTTTTTTTATACAAGGTGTCCCAGAAGTAATGGGACATAGAGCAACAGCAGATTCCTTAGATCGAAATAATGCAATTAACGTAAACTTGCCATATCCCAAAGTTGATAATAACTAAAATACAGAGTGTCAAACTTTTCGTTTTGTTTTCGTTTTTTCGTATTGGTTTTGTACAGCATTAATGTTTTCTGACACAACAATTCATTTTAAAGGACCTTTACTACTTTCGTCGGCAAGCGAACGGCGAACGAATAAAATTCGTTATACCAGCTTTCACAGTGAAAAGGATGGGGCTTCATCGCCAAAAGTGGAAGTAAGGTAATCGATGTACTCTGTCTTAACGTCAAAAGGCGTAATGTCTTCTTTCTAGTGCAAACATTAGATGGCTCCAGTATTCCTCAGGTTCAACATATAAGTAGTACGCCATTTTCTGGAATAATATGCCGATTTCTATTTAAATTTTGAACTTTCTGTTTTTATCATTTTGAATTGCCCTAAAAACTTGGTATTAATGCACTGATATTTAGGAAACGTATGTATACATACATAATACATTCTGAATCTGTTTAAAGAAAATTGAGTTTTCTTGTCCGCTTTTAAAGAAAATTTTTGTGTTAGGCCTATTTTATAGTGTCATATTAAATACCTAAAGTCAGCCATACACATTTCGTAAAACCTCTGTGTAAAAACTGCTTAGTTTGACCTAAGGAATTTTCAAAGCGTGTGTGTGTTATGTGTAAGTACGCCTTTGTTTCTGTGCGTCGTTTTCTCTCAGGATTTTCGAAATAAGGCTGATGTAACATTCGCTGGTTAAATGTTGTATTGTCGCTTGGATTGGAGATCCATATCAAGTCCTATCATTTTGCTCTGATTAATCTCGGACGATTCGCTTCAGGTAGTTTCTTATTAGATTAACCTGATTCTAAATAATTAAGAGATAAGCAAGTAGTTTAACGCTATATCGTCGACATAATCCTGTATGACCTTACTAAGATAACTTCGATTAAATTCTGGTCAATTTGGTAGTGTTTGCTTGCTTTTTTAAATTCATTTATTTAAACGGACTTTTTTTTGTCAATGTACACCAGCAAGTGTAATATGAAAGTTACAAGTTGTTTTTAAAAGTAAAAATATAAGTTCGCCATTTGCTTAGCTACGTGCTAATAATATTTTCCAAAAAAAAACGAAGTGATTTAACCCATTAAAGGTTGTGCCACCATTTTTTTAGCAAAACCAGAAGCGAAATTTAAATCCATGTAATATTAATTCTTAATTAAATTATTTTGTCATTAAAATTTACTTTTCATTTTTTAATATAAAGAGAATAAGGAATATTAATTTTGTAAATGGTAAATAAATCTTAAAAAACTAAGAATCAAGAGGCAAAGTAGTACGTTATATATATATATATATATATATATATATATATATATATATATATATATATATATATATTATATATATATATATATATATATATATATATATATATATATATATATATAATATATATATATATATATATATTATATATATATATATATATATTTATATATATATATATATATATATATATATATATAATATATATAATATTATATATATATATATATATATATATATATATATATATTATTATAATTTTATAATAATATATTATATTTATATTATATTTTTTTTTTTTTGTATTCAATCGTGATAACGTCAATATTTTTTTTTATAAATTCAATTTGTCATGCAAATTGATGCCCCAAAAAGTTCATTTTTTATATTTCTCACCTAAAGTTAATAGTTCTATTGGTCCCAGAAATAGTATGAATCACCATAACACAATTAAAATATAGACAATATGCTAGTAGGTAAGCTAGTTTTTGTATAAAGTATTATTTTACTTGGGATTTATGACATTTTAAAAATATATTTATTTATATTACCGATTAATCACTAACCATTTTTCACACAAAATCATTTTTTCTAATGTAAGTCTGTAATTTCATTTGCTCTTACATGTTTACTAATTTTAATTTTTGATGGTGTCTTAATATTTTTTTAAACCATTTAAAATTGCCAGATGGTTTAAGATGGTCTGTTTTTTTTTATTTCACCAAAATTGTACCAAAAGTTCCGGATCTTATCAGGGCCAGGAGCTTTCCAATTAGAGATGTTACTTAGCACTTGGTTAAGTTCTTCAATGCTGATTTTTTGGGATGTCATCATAGGTATTTTATTTCTAATTTTTGTCTCTTCCCTGATCCAGTTGGCAGCAGATCTATTCCGAACCAGAAATCTTTGATTGCTTTAGCTGTGGGGTGCTTAGCATAGCGGTTATCGTTCTAATTGTTGCTTAGGTTCTTGTAGAAACTGCGTTGACTTTGACTAAAGGTTCTGTTATCTATTCTTCTTTGATATGCTTTCTTATATCTGTTAAGTCTGCTGGCAAAGACTTTTAAGCGTTGTTTTAAGAGATCTATGATCTCAATTGGAGAACTGTTATTTTTGTCCTTGTATGTTTTTATAATCTATTTCACGCCCCAGTGGCCTAAAACTTTATTATAAGGCAAATTAATTAAGTGCTATATTCATCTTCACTATTTTATGTCTTTATGTTAAAGTAAGACTAGCAAATCATGAATTATTTAGATTACTTATGATTAAAAGCAGACCAACGTGATTTTATTTTATTTTCTAAGCTGCCATAATAACAAAAATATTGTTTAATTTTGTGATTTCGGTAAATAATCCAAATATTGAATTGTTGATTCCAACAAAAATCTACATCTAAGAGATAAGATTTTTAGTAAAGTAAATATGTATCAGACCGTCCTCGGATGTTTTAACATAAAAATCTAGACGTATGCTTGTGTTACTTTTAGTCAATAAATCACATTAACCTTTTATTTATTTTAACTATATCATGTGTTAGGCAAAAAAAAACCAAAGATAATCCCAAGAAATCAATTTAGTGCAAATAAAAAACTAACTATAATATTTAAAGCTGACTGACCAATTTTATAACAACTTTTTCTCATACTTATATAGAAAAATATAATATTTATATATTTTAAAATCATTGCATGTAATTTTATACATTAATATATATATATATATATATATATATATATATATATATATATATATATATATATATATATATATATATATATATATATATATATATATATATATATATATATATATATATATATATATATATATATATATATATATATATATATATATATATATATATATATATATATATATTATATATATATATATATATATATATATATATATATATATATATATATATATATAATATATATATATATAATTTGCTAATGGATATATTTATATGTAGGTAGGTATATATATTTATTTGTTTATCCACGTGATTCTGAAGTTATGGCTTGAGCTAAAATCATGAAATTTGGCGCAGTGGTAGTCTTTAACAGTGGCTAGAACCTAACGAAGCTCGTTTTTTGAATTTCGCCCCCGGGACAAAAATAGGAGCAAAAAAGTGTTTTTTTACCGTTAGCCGTACGGAAGGCGTCTTACGGAGACAGAGGCTACTTAATATTGTCTCTCGCCTGGCGGAGACAGGCTTTTCATCTAATAAAGACATAAAATAGTGAAGATCAATATAGCACTTAATTAATTTGCCTTATAATAAAGTTTCAGGCCACTGAGACGATACGTAAAAAAAAACAGACCATCTTAAAGAATCTGGGAATTTTAAATGGTTTAAAAAAAATATTAAAACACCATCAAAAATCAAAAATAGTAAACATGTAAGAGTAAATAAAATTACAGACTTACACTATAAAAAGTGATTTTGTGTGAAATATGGTTGGTGATTAAATGTGGAAATATAACAAAATATATTTTTAAAATGTATTAAGTCCCAAGTAAAATGACACTTTATACAAAAACTAGCTTACCTACTAGCATATTGTCTATATTTTAATTGTGTTATGGTGATTTATACTATTTCTGGGACCAATAGAACTATTAACTTTAGGTAAGCAAAAAAATGTCATTTTTGGTGCACCAATTTGCATGAAAAATGGCATCTTATAAAACATGTTTTAATGGCAACCTGTTCTTTTTAGCACAAATCACTGATGTCACCGTTTAACATTTTTAAATGTATTTAGTATTTTAAAAAATATTAACGTAATCACGATTGAATAAAAAAGTGCTTTACGTTAGAAAGCTAAATGAACGGATTTAACACATTACAATATTATGGGAAAAAGTTTCTGGGGAACGGCAAGTTTTAATCGCACCCTTCATTAAACTTCACTTAATGGAAACTTTAGGCTTTAGCCACCGCTGTTCTGGTGAATGGGATACGGGTAATTGATGGCTTAATCGGGGATTTAAAAATATGTTTTGGACTTTTTGTTTTTAAAACGCTTGTCGATCACAAAAACCTAATTTTTAGAATTATACAATAAAAGCGTAAATTTAAATAAAAATTAATTTTTTTATTATTAAATATATATTTTTTTAAAATATATTCATGTGTAATGTTGGTTTTTATTTCAGGTTTATTTAAATAAAAATATAGGATAAGTCTTTAAAAAATTAGCTTACTTTTAATAAACTAAGATAATGGTGCATATGTTTTTTTCCTTCTTAATCCTATAATTGACTAGCATCAATAAATTATTTTTAGACTATTATCTTTTAAAAATAGGTTTTTTCTTAGTGACACAAATATATACTAGAAAGTAGTTTTGGGTGTTTTTTTATTATATTTATTATTAAATAGTTTGTTAAGTCTTTACAATAAATTAAATGTTTTAGTTTAACTATTATTGTAAAAGTAATAATAAAGCTCTTGAGACGCTGAAGATTAAAAAACAAGTAAAAACCCGTCGCCTAGGTCTCTAGTATTAAGGCTTCATATAAGCCACATATACATATACAGGGCTACCCAAAAGCCTCGCATAAAATTTATATTTCTTTACGGTTTTATTTTTAACACAATGGTGACACACGGGAGACAATTTTGAAGTTTGGCGAATTTTTGAGTATATTTTGGACCCTGGTGCTTTAAGCTCTTGGGCGGGGTGACACTCACCCCTAAAAGTTTAAATGGAATAACGTTTTGAGTGATACCCCATAGAAAAGAGTGTTGAATTTTATTTTCAATTGCACCTTATTTTTTAAATTCCAGTCAGTAGTTTTTGAAAAAATAGTTTAAATGTAGGTATTAAAAAGGACCACAAAGTTTAACTTGACAAGCCTCAAAGCGATCATAAAAGCCATCAATGGAGTTCTGAATAGTTTCAATTGCTATATTATATAATACTCTCTTTGACATATCCCAAGAGAAAATAATCTAGCGGCGTTAAATCAGAAGATCTAGGTGGCCATTCAAAAACACCTCGTTGACCAATCCAACGATCCGGGAAAATTGTATTAAAATATCTGCGAACTTTAACACTAAAATGTGGAGGAGCACCATCTTGCTGAACCATATTATTTCATGGGGAATATCTAGATCAACCGCATTTAAAAAAATTACCGCTAAAGAAGGAGTCAAATCGAACGACAAAAAATCTAAATATCGTTCGGCAACTTCGAAAATTTACTTTTTCAGTAAGTATGCTTTCACTGAGTATGTGCTTCATGTCTCCAGTGTGGATTTTCTTAAAACCAAAATTTATTAATAAGGCTACAATAAAATTATTAAAGAAATATGAAAAAAAAAACAAGTATAAATGGTTGACAAATTAAATAGGTATGCCTTTTTTGTGTTTACTTTAAAATACATCTTAATAAAAAAGTTATGTCTATGTTTTTGGAAAATGCGGACTTTACGGTTGACCCCATATCAACATGTAATAGAAATTATATACTTAATAACTTAATACAACGTTTTAGTAATTTCTACGAAATATAATACTTTTCAAATTATTTCCATGTCTTTTTCGCAAAAACTACTAATTAAATTAAAATTTAAAAAAAAGGTGGAGTTGAAAAGAGGAATTAATATGCTTTTTATGAGGTATTACTCAAACCATTGTTCCTTTTAAACTTTTAAAAATGTGTACTTTCTGCTAAAATACGTACGTACGTTGAGGTAAACTGCAACGAAACAACGAAGTTGGGTATATTTTAAAGAAAACCAAATGAGCTACTTATGAAAACAAAAAAAAAACTTTTTTTTAGAACGTGCATTTAGTTTCTACCTAGTAATAAATATAAAGGTGTTAAACGCAAAAATTTAATAAAATCATTTTTACGAACATTTCAAACTGTTCTTAGATATTTATTAACTAAAATGCACAATTTTTTCGTTATCTGAACCTAACTTTAGTTTATGCGGAGAGATCGAATTTTTTTATTCTATATTTTTTAATAATAAAATTGTGAAGGCACACCATTATGACCTGTTAATTGCTCTTATAAATGGATAGTGCTATTTTGTTTAAAGTCTATAAAAGTATTTATTTCACTAATTTGCTTAGTATTTATTTAATCTAAGTTTAAGTAGTATCCTTTAATTATCACAACTCTACTGTTTAATTAAAATCTATACATTAAACGGTTCTTTTTAACTTTTATTATTATGGTTGAAGTAAAATTACTAATTTCATTTAAATTACCGTAAACAAAACTTGTTTAATTATGATTATTTAAGTTATGAATTAATTTTAATTGTAGTAGCAAATGACTTTCAACTAAGATTTTTTAATAAGGATTACTAAAATATTAATTTCTGTCTTTAAACTACTGTCTTAGTTAACAAGCTTTCAAGACCTGTCTTTATGATAAAAAAATAGAAACTCGGCACTTGTCCAGGGCATTTAGATCAAATTCGATCGAAAAAAGACATTTTTAAGGCCCGCAGATATCGAGATGCGGTTTTCTGCATTGTGTTGAAACTTCAGTAAAAATATATATATATATATATATATATATATATATATATATATATATATATATATATATATATATATAAAATATATATATATATATATATATATATATATATATATATATATATATATATATATATATATATATATATTATATGAAATATATTGGTTATCCAAATAATACTTTATTTAAATAATAAATTGTACTTTTTATTATTATTGAATTATCCATCATAAAGTTAAATTTTAACTTAAATACTAAACATCTTCTTTAAACTCTTCTTTTTCTTCCCCTTCTTCATCTTCTTCCTTGTCACTATCCTCGGCCTGGTTGAAAGAGCCTTTTTGGCTTGAGCAATTGCCATCGCAATGCTTGCATGCAAGTGAGCACTTCAACCCACTTTGTCGACACCCGCACCTTGTGCACAGTTGGTTTCACAGGAACAAGAGATAATGCTGCTGATCCTCCAATTCCCACCCCTATTTTAATGGGTTTAAGGTCTCTCTATTCCCATATTTTTTTCTCTTCAATCGATACAGGAAATTTCTGTTCGCGCCGGTCCCCACGGTAACGATACTTTACTCTCTTGATAGATTTGGCGCCTTTTTTAAATGAAGTTTCGAGACAGAAAAGATTTCCAAAGCAATTGTTTTTATAATATATGTAATATACTTTGATATTAAATTAAAATTTTAATAATTTATAACTTTGGGTAATTCCAATGCCAGAATTGAATTCCATTTTCCAATTTTCCCCCAATCACCCACCGGGCACCCCCACAGAGCGACCTTCGAGCGCCTCCGGGTAATTCTAATGCCAGAATTGAATTCGGTATCCCCAAAAACCCCCGAGTAACGATTTTCGGCTGATTTTTATGGACGCTGCAATTCCCCTAATCACCCCCCGGGCACCCCCGCAGAGCCACTCCCGAGCGCCCTGGCAATTATAATGCCAGAATTAAATTCGGCATCCCAGACAACCCCCAAGTAACGATTTCCAAGTTTTCAGTCGTTCTTATAATATTGCAAGTAATTATGCAATTGCAAAATGCATTTATTGCACCAGAATGGATTTTTAGAAAAATGGCATAACTACACCATATAGACTTTTTTCCTGGGAGCTTTCTGAACACAATGCAGAAAACTGCATTTCAATATCTGCTGGGCTTAAAAATTTTCGATTTATTTCCCAACTTTCCTTTATACAAGCCTCCGTGAACTGCTCTAAAGATTACAAAAATATTACAGTATTGGCAGGTGCACAGTATAAATTATATATTTTTTATGAATTAAAATATCATATGCTTTTAAAATATTATAAAGCAAAAAAAAGTTACAAGTTTCATGGATATTTTTAATATCTAAAAAAATCACGCTTGTAAAATTCAAAAACATAAATTTTGGCTTCTTATCAAATATCCTCAAACTAATTTACTCTAACATTTATTTAAATAGAAAACATATTTAAGCATTAATTTGTCTTCATAAATGTTTAATACGTAAACAAAAAAGTTTAACATCTGTCAACTAGTAAAACTGTTAACTACCAACAACTTCAGTAAATTTTATTAAAGTTTCATGTGTGTTTCATGAAACCAGAAAAAATATATTCTGCTCATTTACACAAAGCTGTAAAGGGGTTTAATGTCCCCGAAAATGAACAAAGTACCTTTAAATAGAAAGCTCTTTATTACATTAAAAATAATACACATTTTTACCTAAAAATAGGTTAACTAGCCTGGTTTAATATCAATTGAAGTTTTAAATAATAATTTTTAGTTGTTCTTTTACTCATTTAAAATGTAAAATTTAAAAGAAGAAAACTATTTTAAATGGTTTCTATAGTTTTAATACATTAGCTGATTTTTGGAATTTGGATTACTTTTAAAATTAAAATACAAAATAATAAAAAGACTACTTCGTTTTAGCTTAAGTTTTTAAGTATTATTAAAACATCAGTTCAACCTTAAATAAATAATAATGCTTTATAATAGAACAGATTTATGTAATCATAGCAACAAAAATTATTAAAGAAAAGGCAGACTTCTTAAAGTAACTTCCCAGATATTGTTTAGGCTTTTTTATTTAAACACGGTAGAAAATCCCTCAACCGAAAACTTAACAGTTTGTTTCTTCTCTGGAACTTAACAGTAGTGACCTTCTAACTAAGGCTAATCTGATTTATCAATTATAAACAAATTTATTTATATATTTATATATCCACATACCGAAAAACGAATTGGTAATAAACTTTTGTATTGCTTATAAAGGTTTGCAATGATAGATAGTATTTCCTTACAATACCCAAAGGTTACTAGATATTATTAATTTAAAAAAAACTAAAAATTAATATACATTCACTATTTGTTTATTGTAAATAAACGTGGTAAATTAAAATCCCTTGAAGTCTAATTGCCTTTTTTTGTGTAGCAATCAATACATAGTTTTAAATCAGTAAAATAAATTTATATCTTTTTTGGTCTAGTTTTGGCTTTACAAGCTATAATTTGAAATGCATTTATCGAAAAATGAATATTTAAATGTATGGATATTTCGATATTCTATGTATAGGCAATATCGATATATCATGTATCTCAATATATTTATGAATATATTATTGTTCAGTCTTAGTACTTACTACATACATAGGATCTTTAAAAAATAGAAATTACCAAAAAATAGCAAAGAAACAACGTAATGCTAACTTTCTAAAAGAGGTATTATAAGCAATATTACTCCATAAATAGAATATTAGAAACGAGAGGACTGGATGAAAGAATGGTAATAAAAGGAGAAGTAATAGTATCACTTGTTCTTTAATTATCGACCTTTGTATTTAATCAAAGCAACATTTTGAAGGATAATCAACGTTTACAGACCCAAAATTTTATAAAGCCTGTTATATAGTTACAAGATTAGTACCTTTATTAGAAACGTAGTGCAGTTGCTGGGTTCAAACATTGGCTACGCAAAAAACTAAGAGAGGAGCAGGATCTAATGTCACTAATGTGGAGATGTATACACGGTAGAAAATGTTACATCTTTTTACTGCGATGAAGAACATTAAACCTTATTTCCAAAAATGTAAGGAATAATAAATACGGTGCCCTATAAAAAAGCAAATAGTAGATACAGAAATACTATAGAAATAAATTTTAGTAACTGGGGTTGACCAAATTTGTTTAGACCTATTGTAAACAATAGGTTAATAATAATTATAAGTTAATTATAAGTACTACAAATAAGAACATAAAAAATGTGAAAAAAAGCTAATAAAAATGATGACAGAAATAATTATTTAAAACGTCTTTAGTTCTTTAAAAAAAGTTTTAAATATGCCAATAAAAATATTATTTAACGACCAATAAATTTGTTTACATAAACTATTATTTTTAAAATTGACAATATTTTTTTTTAATAATTGAAAAGTAAGGTTTTAGTAAATGAAATGGCCACAATCTTATGACTATGCAAGATCCATAGAATAATCGTACAAGAAATAGTGGCATATAAAATTTAAAGAATTTGTTCTTCATTAAATGGTAACAATGTGTAGGTTACGATTTGGATTTCGCTTTCTACCAGCTCAAATTTTTATAATTTTAACTTATTTAATTACTTTCTTCCAGTGTAAAGAGGTAGTTATTCTTTTTTATTTGCTTTTTAGTTGCACCCAAGATTATAATAACACACATCATTTATAACCATTGATTACCTACATGTTTCAAAATCAGTAAATATTAATTACTATCACTATTTTTTAAACTAAAACTCTAAAATTTTTGTAACCATGCTTTCGTTTGCTTATCTAGCATCTTTTAAACGGGAACTTACCCATCCGGTATCCCTCTACAATAGCTTATGGATGAACATTTAAATTTAGCGTCACTTTAAGTAGAATCATTATGAGAGTCCCTTTTGATAAAGCCCAAACCTATATCTTTTAGTGCGAGATAAGTACTTAATTTAAAGTGAAAATTTTTTTAAAATTAAATGGTTTTAAGCAATAAATTCAG
>JAHBCN010016677.1:0-19329 GCA_019359885.1 Listronotus oregonensis
CAGGAACTTAACCTTTAAAAAAAAAAAAAATATGAATTTTATAAACCGAATTAAATTATTTAATACACACTACCAATCAAAAAAGTTTCACTCAATGAGCTAACAGCATAGTTTGGGGGGAACCATTTTTTTTATAAACGCAATCAGGCTGCGCCCAACATGTTTGTGTTTATTATTGGGATAGAATGGTAAAGCATAGTGTGAACTTACTGTGAAATGATAATCCAGGAATCATATCAGTCACTTTCACCTAAGCACCCTTACCATTTTAATTTATTAAAAATACTTACCAAAACTAAAATTTACACAATTGTCACAAAAATAACCCAAAAACAACAAAAACATTCATACTAAAACGCCATATTGAATGTCTCATCTGTCGAGCAAAGCCGAAGGTGGCCGAAGAACAACCACTTTATTTGGCCGAAGTACGCCTCTACGAAAATACTTTCACGTTGTCGCGCCTTTATTAGTAGCTGTCCAAAAACAAAAAGTATTTTGACATATTACTTTTCTGTGTAATACTTTATAGTAATAAATATAACAAATATTATTCACAGTTTAAAATACAATAGTAGAGTTTAATTTGATGTAATTTTAAGAACAAATTAAGTAAAATTTAATCATAATATACTATCAAGTAAATGAAATTAAAAGATACTTGGCAGCGACGCTTTACGACAAAATAGTATCTGTAGTAACCATTTTTCCGGGTTTTGGTGGATTTTATTGTTTAAGTACAGAGGCTCATTCATCGCTAGGCAGAACCTTAGAATGTGCGTTTATGATGCCACGCTTATGCCAAATCGATGCTTTCTCCAGTTAACCTAACAGCTCATTGGTTTCACTAATATATAACGAGTCGGCGGGAAAAACGATAAACATCCATTTTTCGGCAAAAATAAATTAATCAGAAAATGTAGATATAGGAGAGCCGAACTGTATACTTTACAGCAAAAAACCCTTAGAGGTAAAATCGCTGGCCGAGCGTAAGTGGGAACAATGTTGAGGTTTTAGTTTTACCGCCGATGGTTTACCCGTCCCGGCGTAGCGTATTGCTGTAGAACTGATGTTTATTATTTTTACGTATTTACCGTAACAATGATTTATTTTCGTTCCACTGGCGTAGAAAACAAAAAAGCTGCTAAAAAAAATAAAAATCAGCCAAAGAAAACAAAAAAGCAGTCACCGAATAAAAATGACATGAAATAAGTTTAATTGAGAAAAAAACTTTTTATTAAAATTCATAGAGGTGTTGTTTAAGGAAACCTTTTAATTAACCAAACTGCGGAAATTCATCGTTTCTCCTCTATAAAAAGAAACACGTAATTTGCACTAATTTTTAGAAAAATATATAAAAAAACTTTATTTGCTACTAGTCTTAAAATAAATAAATTATTGAATTTAATACGTATCTTGCTGTCATTTAAATTTTAATTTTTTAGAACGTTCGTGTTTGAAATATTAGAAACGCTTTATCTAAAATTACCTATTTTGCGACATTGATCGTTTTTCCCGTCGACTCTTCATATAGTACCCAATCAAAGCGTTTTAGAAGTTTTTTTCTATTATCAAATAAGATAAAAATCTCGTCGCCTCTTAAAATCAAATTAATCTCATCTCTTTTTATGGACAAAACTTCTAGTTTCAACAGAGATAACAAAGACAAATCACCGAAAGCGTTTTAGTCACACAGTCTCAAGTTCGGTCAGTTTGGGTGTTTGATCAGACCCGATGATAGATCGTTAGCATCAAATCTTGGGCGCTTAGACACGGCTTAAGGCGCCGGTTCAGATGTCTGATGGTGTGATAGAAGAATACGATTAATAAAACACTATATGCAGCTCTATAGCTTTTACAAAATTACGCCTTTAATTTGTGAGTTATCTGCTTAAAAATATGAAGAAACAAAAAATGGAAGTTGTTTACATAAAATGAGTGAAAATTTTGGGTATTCCAAAATATAAATCCCCAAAAATACATACATAGGGTTATTCACGGTATACAACACGGAATATTGTACATTTTAAAATTAGTTTCATAATATACAGGGTGTCCCAAAATTGCGAAACATATCAAACTTATGTTTTTTTTTAAGAAACACCCTGAATATTATTTCAAATTTGGCTTCTACGACCTAAATAAAGGTAAATTTAATAAGAGTTTCCTATACCCAAACCTTGAAGTTTTCGAAATATTTTGATATTTGTGAAAATTAAGAAAACATTTTAATGTCAAATTTCTCGAAAAGTATTTCCTCTTTTTCACCACATTCATACTGGTTGTTGTCAATTGTTTATTATTTAAGTTCTATTTGTCAAAATTGAAAAAAAAAAACATACAGGGCCTTCAAATATTAAGATTAAATAATTTCGGATTTTGACAGGCGATAACTTGTTTAATTTAAATGGAACACACTGTTTTTTATATCACCAGTGAATGCGAAAATGGATTCTCTTTTGAACTATATTAGGTCTTCCTATACCTAACTCTTCACATTCTCATGAAAAATGGCACTTTCGTAAATGCAGAAGATTCTTTACTTAGTTCGATATTCACAGAGTAGGCTATGGAAAAAGCCTGCTAGTCGTCGGCAAACGACAACGGCAGACCCGTTATAATGTATGAATTCAAGTATAATAGTATTTTATTAACAATATCACAATTAATAACTTCCATAATTTACGAAGATTTAAAACGAAAAATAACATTAAAAAAAAACGCAGAATAATGAATATTGCAAAAAAAATTACAATAAGTGCTCAAAATGATTTCCAGTCAGATGGAAACACAAACGAACTCTCTTCTCAAAGTTTTTATCCACGTTCACTAACATTTCTGGGCTAACGCTATGGAAAGCTTCTCTGATACGTTCTTTCATATTTTCTGGTGTTGTCGGAGGTGATTTAAAGACATTATCCTTAACGTATCCCCACAAAAAAAGTCCGGCGGGGTCAAATCCGGGGATCTCGGAGGCTACTCTGTAGGTTCATTTCTTCCTATCCACCGATTTCGAAAATGGACATTCAAAAATTGCCGAACCCTGTGAAAAAAATGAGGTGGAGCACCATCCATTTGAAGCCACATAATTCTTCTTATCTCCAAGGGAATATCTTCCAATAAAAGCGGGAACTCATTTTCGAGAAAGTCCAGAAATGTTATTCCACTTAAATTTACGTCAAAAAAATAAGGGCCAATTACATAGCGACCCATTACTGGCATTAAGTGGCAAAAAGTGTTCACTTTCTGCCACTTTATCTAATACCCACATACAAAATTGGACTCTTCTATAAAAATCATTTTCGGAAAGTTCTTGATGACGCTGAATCTTATAGGAATGGTAATTATGCTTATTAAGTACCCTAGAAACACTTGCCTGGCTAATGTTGTTATTCTGAGCAATTTGGTTTTGTCCATTATGAGGATTTTCGACTACTGCAGCGATCACGTCAAATTCAGTATCTTCATTTTCGATAACGGGTTTTCTTAAAGGGACTTTCCTGTACTCAACACAACCTTTTTTTTTAATTAGATTAATAATCTTTTGAAAACAGCCTTATTTGGGTGATTTCTGTCAGGAAACCTTTCAGCATAGACGCGGGATGCCGACAAGCCAAGCCAGTTCCAATTTAATAAACAAAATTTTATGAGAAAGCACTTTTGAGTAATTGACAAGTGGATACAAGCGATAGCGGTTGTCAAACTTCCCTAGCCTACTCTGTGAATACCAAACTAAGTAAAGAATCTTGCATTGTCAAAATTGCCATTTTTTATGAGAATGTAAAGAGTTAGGTAACCTAATATAGTTCAAAAGGGAATCCATTTTTGCATTGATTGGTGATATTAAACACAGTGTGTTCCATTTAAATTAAAAAAGTTATCGCCTGGGAAAATCCGAAATTATTTAATCTTAATATTTGAAGGCCCTGTATGTTTTTTTTTAAATTTTGACAAATAGAACTTAAATCATAATCAATTGACAACCAGTATGAATGTGGTGAAAAAAGAGGAAATACTTTTCGAGAAATTTGACATTAAATTTTTTTCTTAATTTTCACAAAAATTAAAATATTTCGAAAACTTTAAGGTTTAGGTATAGAAAACTCTTATCAAACTTACCTTTATTTAGGTCGTAGAAGCCAAAATTGAAATAATATACAGGGTGTTCCGTTTAAAATAACATAAGTTTGATATGTTTCGCAATTTTGGGACACTCTGTATATCATGAAACTAATTTTAAAATGGACCCCTAATAAGACTACATTCATCCCAAATAATAAACTCTTTCAATATCTTTTAGTTTGGGCACAGTAGTGTAGTAGTATTTCGTGTCGTATACCGTGAATAACCCTGTATATGTGTTATTTTACATGTTGTAAAATGTAAAGCTTAGTCTTGGTAATCACTGTTGGCTTTAATCCAGTCGAGATATTTGGGAATGTAAATATATGTATTGGGAACAATCGGACACTCTTCTCCAGGTTCGAGTACCTCTTTTGATCCATAGGCTATTCCATAAATTTGGCCATTAATTGGTAAGGCTGAACCTTCATCTCCATAGCACATTGCTACAGTTCCTGCAGCGCAAATTACGTTTTCGTTTATTACATGTGAAGGATACTCGTCTTGGCAGAAGGAATTATTGACAATTGTTACGTCTCCACCCTTAAGTCGTTGGTGCTAAAAGGTTAGAAATCTTATTCTAGTCGAAAAGCACAAATATGTTTTTGTTTGCATTGTACAGAAATATGGGCATTCCGAAAAAAGAGTGACGGTAAGTCCAATAATGGAATTTTTGAGTTATATGCAAAAAATCGTATAAAATATTATAGAGAATACAGTAAAAAATTAAAGTAAGTTAAATACCACAAATTCCTAATATTCTTTTTCTTCCCCAATGCGATTTTACTGACGGCGCGAAGTCACCCCTGGAAAAAGCATCACATTTTTACTTAAGACAAAATTTGACTACTCAAGACAACATTTGACGGTATTTATAAGAATTTTTATAAGAAAATTGACTCTTTTGTTGTTGTACATATTTCTGTGTAAGTTTCAATTAACCTACTAATTACCATAAAAAAAATTAAACGATATAACAGACCATTTTTGTGTTAATCTATTTTTAGGTAAAGTAACATAAAGCACATAAAAATTCGCTTTTTTAGCTTAAAATTTAAAATTAAAAAAAATCAAAAATCGTAACATGCTAACAGTAGGACCGACCATTTTTTATTTAATGTAAAAAACATATGTGATGAATAATTAATTACTGCTTATGTAGTAAACCCCTTAAAATTTCAGATTTTTTTGGTCATTTTCTCAAATAGCAAACAGCAATTTTTTTAACCTTTCTTCCAGGGCGACGACATATTTCTATTTCTTCACCGAAAAGCAAATCTTAATCCAACCTAATGGGTAATGGGACACAGACCAACAGCAGATTCTTTAGGTCGAAATAATGCAATTTACGTTAACTTGCCTTTTCCCAAAGTTGATAATGACTAAGATACAGGGTGTCAAACTTTTAATTTTGTTTTAGTTTTTTTCTAATAATTCTTTAACCAACTGACATAGCGGTACAAAATTCAGGATGTGGGGGTTGTTTGAGGCAAAAAATTCAAATTTGTTCTTGCTTTTGATGTAGAGGGCGCCAGCTACGGCCTACCCCACTTATTGTAGCATAACTTTTTTTAAGCTTAGTATATTGACCTGTTTATTAAAAAATAAGTTACCATAATTCCATCTGCATTAAAAATGTATACCTCATTTAAGTCTCTAGGGTCCACTGTTTTCGAGATAAACGCACTTTAAAGGACCCCCCAATTTTTCTATGGAAAATGAAATCCGGCCAATTCTTTTTAAACTTTGCAAAGTAGTAGTTCTTAACACGCTGGTCAAAAGTCTCCCCCCCTCCCCAAAATCTCCCTCAAAGATCACTGGGGATTTGGGACTTTGAGGGTGATTTGGGGGGTTAAGAGGGGTTTTCGGGTTTTGTACCCGTAAAGACTTTTGCTCAGCGGGTTGACAACTATTACTTGTAAAGTTTGAAAACAATTGGCCGAATTTTATTTTCCATAGGAAAATTGCTGGGTCCTTAAAAGTGCGTTTAAATCGAAAACAGTTGCTCCTAGAGACTTAAATGAGGAATACATTTTTAATGCAGATGGAATTATAGTAACTTATTTTTTAAAAAACAGGTCAATATACTAAGCTTAAAAATATGCCATCTAAAACAAGTGGGGTAGTTTGTTGCTGGCGCCCTCTAGTAGCAACATCAAAAGCATATATAAATTTGAATTTCTCACCTCAAAGAACCCCCAAATCCCCACTTTTGTACTGCTATGTCATTTAGTTAAGAAATTATTACAAAAAAACGAAAACAAAATTAAAAGTTTAACACCCTGTATTTTAGTTATTATCAATTTTGGAATAAGGCAAGTTTACGTAAATTACATTATTTTGATCTAAGGAATCTGATGTTGCTCTGTGCCCCATTACTTTTGGGACACCCTTTATATATTTTTACTATTAGAACTTTAAAATACTATGAGTTTAATATATGACACGTTTTTTTGACGACAGTGGTATCGTATATTGTTGCTTTTAGAGGCACTTACCACAATATCCCATTCTCTAAATGGATACTGCCATCCACTAATATGGGAAATATCACCAATCGAGATATTAGCTACGTTGGCTAATTTGGCTGGCTGAATTTGATCAGTGAATTCAATAGCTGTTGGCAATTGAATTAAGGCGATGTCATTTTCGTGAGTGGTTGCATTGTATCCTTCATGAAACTTTACACTCTCTACATTTGTCTGGATAGTAACTCTGTAAGTCTCGTTTATAACGGACATATCCCAAGCTCCGAGCTCAATAGTAATACCATCAGCTCTAAAAATAATGGATACATTTGCAGAATAATTCTGTAAGATTTCTAAAAAGAAATAATGTTCAACACTATCTCTTATATATATTACAGGAAAAGTAAATTGTTAGGGAGTTGACTCTGCCTACTTTTTTTTTATTTTGGGACAGTCCACGAAGGCTGTTGCCTAAGTACTAACGTACCGTGGGTGTCTTAAGTGTGGTGAGAGGAAGTTTGCTCACATGGGACTTAAATATTTGGAGATTGGGAGGAGAAGGAAAAACTTCTGCGGGCAGCAGGTTCCACAGTCTTGACACTCTAGGGATGAAGGAACGAAGAAAGCGGAAAGTTCGGGGCTTCTCTAACTGAACTTTAAAAGGATGCATAAAAGTTGCACTACGTGTTGCTCTGTTGGGAGTCGCCAGAGAAGGAATTATACTGGCCAATTCCTCTGAGCAGGATCCGTGAAAATACCTATGGAAGAGCGACAGATCCCCTACAGCTCGACGGTGAGCAAGAAGAGGAAGCCTTTCTGTGAGCTTTGGATCATTAATAAGAAGAACGGCTCTTCTTTGAATGGAGTCCAGAATGCTAAGTGTTGTAGGGGACGCCATTCCCCAGAAATGAGAACAATATTCTAAAGAGGGTCTGATTTGGGATACGTACAGAGTGTACAGATTGGAAGAAGAGAAATATTTCCTGGCTCGGAAGAGGAATCCAAGATCTTTTGAAGCTGCCAAGGCTATGGATGAAATGTGTTTGTGCCAGTTGAGATTCTTCTTAAAAGTAACGTCGACAAGTTTAAATGACTCTTTGTTCTGCAGAACTTGGCCGCTCATATGTAAGAGATGAGCATTTGCAGACTTTTTTCGCGACAGCGAACATGACTGTGTTTTCGAGGCATTAAACTGAACAGGATTTTTGGCGCCCCAATCCAAGATAAGTTTGAGGTCTGGTAAAAGAGATATCTGCATTGACCTGCGCTTGTTTTCTAAGTCAGAATTACATGGTGGCTTAAGAAATTGAATACTAGAATGGAGGGTACTATCGTCAGCAAAACTATGAATGGATTGATTGTGGAAGAGAGAAGATCGTTAATGTGTAGAAGAAACAGCGTGGGCGCCAGCACTGAGCCCTGGGGAACCCCAGCATTAATTTGGTAGGAGCTGGAGGAATGACCATCTACACTAACTGATATACGTCGATTAGAAAGGAAACTGGAAAGCAAAGCTTAGGTGGAAGACCGTAAGAAGGATGTTTGTTAAGAAGCTCATCATGTCAGACCTGATCAAAAGCTTTGGATATGTCAAGAGCAACGATCTGGGATTCACCAAGAAACTCAAGGGACTTGTTCCAGTTGTGTGAGACAAAGGAAAGAAGATCAGCTGTGGATCTACTGTGACGGAATCCATATTGTCTATCATGTAAGATCTTCTTCCAACTCTCCGGGAAAATGCCCGAGTCATAAGAGATTCTAAAGAGGCGAGTTAGGATGGGTGCAAGCTCGGGAGCTTGCACCCATCCGAGAGGACGATTGCTGGTATGCCATCCAGCCCAGACGATTTTTTAGTATTAAGAGAAGAAAGAATACGCTTGATCTGTTTGACTTTAAAAATGATATGGGACATTTTATGAGAAACAGGGACAACTGTTGGAAGAGGAAGATTAACAGGAGGATCAAGCGTAGAATTGGCAGCAAATTGTTTGCTAAAAAAGTGTTCTAATAATGTAGTAATCTTAAAACCGTAAAATTGGTAGTTTGCGAGCTACAGGCAAAAGTTAAAAATGCACCATTTTGGTTTTTCTTAATTATCTCAAAAACCATAAAAGATAAATAAAATCTGAAAGCAGATTTAATTTTGCAATTAAATTGTCTAAAACTTTCCTAATTTAACCAACAATGTAGCTCTAATGGTTCCCGAGTTACCAATACATGTAGGCCCAATTTGGGACACACTGTATTTGCCTTGATGGTTTTTGATAAAATATTATTTTTTAATTTATCTGATAACCGGGCAAGTTTTAACTTTCTTAAATTGTCCAATTTTAAGTGTTTTAAGGAAAACACAGTCAATAATCTTTCTTTTATACAGTGCATTTGTAATGTAGTGAATAAATTCGTTAAAAATTTAGTGAAGAACTTTTGAAAAAAAAAACACTGGAACACGTAAAGTATAATATCTTTTTACGTTTTTTTTGTTCAGATAGAATTGACATATTTAGAGATTCCTATAGAAAGTATGATTTTTTTTTCATTGCCTAACACCCATTTTTTAATACAAAGTTGAAAAGAGCACATTTTTCATCCGATTAGATAATTTTTAGTATGGGTTGGATAACAAAAAAAAAAGAAAAACTCTTTTACAATTTTAAAATACTAAATTTAATGGCAGTGAAATTTCTAAAAACAACTAAATTAAATCTTCAAATCGTGCATAGTTGGCCACCTGACAGTTACCTTGACAATAAATATTTGATTGTTGTCAGCTGTCAGTGATTTGAAATTAAACTTCGTTAAATAGTTCTTCAAGTAAGTTCTTTAAAAAAAATCATTTTTTATCTTTATATCAAAGCAGCCTATTTAAAGTGTATATCGAGGAAAAAATTGTGTTTTTTCTAAAACGAAACGAGAAAGAATTAAAATTTTTACCATAATTGAATTTGGAAATAGGTTGCGTGGCCAAAATTAATACACATTTTTTACCTTTACTATTTCATTAAATTTTTAAATTAACCAGTTGCCCTCCCCTTTTTATAGCCAAAACAAGCCACTGGGCTTAGCTTTAAATAATTAAACATAGCCTTAGAAGCCCCCAACTTCGGAATTTTTTATGTTTCTGTATTAACATACAAGCGCCAATTCAATTAGCTGGCCTGGAGCGTATTTACATATAAAATACAAAGAAATCCTTTAACATACATTTTTTAGTATTTTTTTGAACGATGTTATGCTATTTTTAAAACTGTCACTTGTCACGAATGAAACTTCGTTTTGGAGGTGCAGTTTATTAAACAGGACTAATATGAAGGTGAGCCTTAAAAAAAAGGCCCCGAACTTTTGATGAGCTAAATGAACATATTGATTAGGAAACTCAAATATAATAGTGTTGCCGTGAGATGAGATGAGAAAAGCTGTTAATTCGTTTCTGCAAGAATGACCTTCCCTTGATCGAGAGATCACCATTTCTCGTCACGTTTCTCTTGTAATAAAAATATTATTTATGTAAATACATTTACCTTAGTTCTACAACTTAATATCCCATTTCTGAGTTCGATTTTTGAAATAAGTACAACGGTGAAAACAGATCGCGGCTAACTTAATTCGTTTCGGAGATATAGGGTAATTTTTCAATTTTGACGTTTTCGGTGCACCTCTGTATCTCGTTTTTACGCAGAAGTCAGTGGCGTGCTCATTTTTATCAGTTACAGTTTTAAGGATATTATGCAAAATTGCTATTTTTAATGGGACACCCTGTATATTATTATACTATTCGCTTGAAAATAAAATTACCCCATCATTGATACTACACACACTATATATTTTTTAAATGTTATATGTTAAAAACGAAATATTAAAAAAAAACACGAACCTGTATGAGTATAATATTTAATATTATTTATATATCATTTATTAATTTTTTACTTATTGTAACGTTATTTAAATTTAAAAAGAAGACATTTTCAATTGTTTCGCGTGTACTAACCTTGTTAAAAATCCCTAAACAATTTAGTTAACTTTTTAAAAGTAATTAAAAAAAATATTTTTTTTATTATTACTTTTTACTATTTATTTTTTATTAAAAATAATTACTAAAAAATATATAAATAAATTTCTCCTATAAAATAATAGCTGTTTTACCATAAAATCTATCATGTTGGGTGTAACCAATTTAAGGAAAGCGGAATTTTAGGAAATTTGGTGCGGTTTTGAGATTAGGTCAAAGTGAAGCGTCATAACTCAAAAATTAGTGGGTTCGGACAAAGAACGAACTTGTGATCAAGCGCCCAAAATACCTTCCTATACAAAATTTAATTAAAACCGGCAATGAGCCCCATAAGTAAAAAAACTACCAATTTGACGATTGTGTTAGTTTTACAAATTATTGTGTTAATATTTATAAACTAAATATTTTTTCATTTTGGGCCACTTTTGCACTCAGTGCACGATTTCTACAATAAAATCATAATTTAATAATATTTAAAGCCATTTTTTAACCCTTATTATATTTAAATTCAATTAATTAAGCTTAAATTTAATTTACCTTCAATCATTACTTAGCATAGCGTGTCTGACTCCCTATAAAATAATACCTAAAAATGCATTTAAAATGCGAAATAACCCTACAAGTTTAGTAACCTGGGGAGGGGGAACAGCCTCAGCCCTTACTAAAGCCTGCCATATGTTCCTGCTTGCGGCTTCTCCATCGGGGTGAACTAGAAATAGCAGGTTTATTACGGGTGGGGAGGGGCTGCGCTGGGGGGAGCGTGTTCAAAGGATATTTAGTAATAACCCCTTAGGGGGCTGTGGAATGGAATTCACGATACCCTGATTAAGAACCCCTAAGCAGGAACATATGGCAGGCATTGGTACGGACTGGGATTGTTCTCGCCCCCAGAGTTGGTGTTAGGTGTGGAAGGTTCATTCGTCGGATATTAAGTGTGATCGTTTAGTCAGCTCTAATATGAAATTCCCGATTAAATGCTTTTAGAATCGGTTAACGGTAAAATCACATTACGAGCTATGAGAGGTGGGGTGGGGTGGATTCTCCTGCTTTGGAAATGGCAATACTAAGCCTGGTTACTGTGTAGGGGCTGTAGGTTTGACAACAGTTGTAAAATATTAAATTTTCCTAAGGCAATCCACTTAAATCTGTCAAATGCAGCCTCACGACCTTTAGGAGCAGTTTTGGAGGGGTTGGTGGGATTTCCGGCTTTGTGCCCATTAAGACGTTTGATCATCATAAGATGAGATATCAAAACACGAAGTTTCATAAAATTTGACCGGTGTTCAATATCCATATGTTTTGTGGGTTAAATAAAATATCAGGTTTCCAGTAAGGCTTTCCGCATGACATGAGTAAGGAAAGAAAATTTAAAAAAAATACCTACTTACTTAGCAGTGTTTTGATACCAAAACAACCAGCAGCTGTTAGCTCGTAATTTCTTGAGAATTAAAGTACCGCCACATGGCCAAAAAACCCGACCTTGTGCTAGATATAATTTGGCTTGCCATGGACTACTGTATAGGTGGGTTTAGACCTGAGCACGACGCAGTGAGCATCCATGCACGCATTCGTTTGCGTTTGCGAAAGCGTTTAAATAGGTTTATGTATATTTCGACGCACAAGCTGATCCAGTTGTTCGCAGGGTGCGTTTATAATGGAAGACGACGATGGCGGGTGCATTTATTTTAATGTATAATATGATAATAAAGAAGAAGCTCGTAAACGTAGACAACAGACAAAATACTTTATTACGTAACTTTTTTCACCATGCAGTACTCGCACATAATCAAAACACGAGCAAAAACTTTCCATTTTTGGCAGTGACACTAGTGAATTTATGATTTGACGTGTCACTGTTGAATGTGTCTGGTTTTATATTATTAAGTTACATCTGCAGGGTGTATGATAAGTTACTAATATGGAAACACATTTTAGCAGATAATTCGTAAACTGTTGGCTGAAAAGAGCCCAAGCTTGCACATTGGGTCCAACTCTTTGTGCTCCTCAAAATATCTAAAAAACATTTTTGTTTAAAATAATTAGGAGAGCCAATATTTTACTACTTGAAAATTTACAGGTGATCTTCTTTGTACCGCCCGGCATAGCAACACCCGATATCATATGCATGTACATACCTTTTCAGTTTCAATGCTGGCCCTAATTTTACTTTTTTCACGGCGAAACGATCCCATAAGACTTTTTATCTTTTTTGGCTTCTGCACTATCTAAATTTGCAATATTTAAATTATTCACAAGTGCTTGCCAAGCATCTTGTTTTTTTTTTTTAGAGTAATATTCTTGGTTCCTCATCCCATAATATAAAAAGTTTTTCGAATTCTTGCAATAGAAGCAAAACTCTGGTGTTACTCCACTCCATTTTCAAATTAAACTAATTCGCCCGTTGAAGTACGTGCGTTCGTAGATACTCCCAACAGTCCCAACCCGTTCAAACTGGACGTTTGCGAACCAATTAATTATTTTGAGCATCGCATCGGGACCGACAGCCGGCGGATCGCGCCGAGGCTATTCGCGCATAGAAACACACAGCGAGCGTGCGCGCATAACCGTTTACACTTGAGCATTCGCGGTGGATAGTCGTCGTGCTCAGGTCTAAACCACCTTAAGGTTCTTCAACAGTTCCGTTGGCGACACCAAGAGAACCCGTAGACCGTCCACAAGTTAGCCCTATGCTAGTCAAACACAAAAAAGCCACTATAAAAATTTTCATTATTTTTAAAATATTAATAACCTTTGGTTTATCGACTAGTATTTTCAATATATGTCTGTACATTTAAATGCAGGATTTTTTTTTTGTTAATCTTCTTGATAAAGTAAAAAACATGATAAACGTCCTCTTAAAATGACATAATCTTAAGATAAAATGGTACCTAAAATTGTTTTTAATTGTTATTGCTCGTCAAAGTGGCTATTTTTATATCTTATCTAAAAACCAACCCTTTGTCTCTGCTCGATAGTTTAAAATATATTTAGTATTTGTTTATCTATTAATGTTATTGAAATGAATTGGTATACAATAATGAAAAAAAAAATAATAAAGACCGTTCTAAAAAGAGACTTAAATTACGACATACTTAAACAAAAAAAAAACTGATATACTAAGATCTGAATGTGGTTCTGCTAGCTTAAGCTAAAGCTGGCAGAACCAAAAAAGGGAGAACAAATTTACAAAGCGTAATAATTGGATCGTATGTAAAGCCATGACCTGTGGTTTTTTGTGTACGTTTAAAAACATTGCGATGACTGTTAGATTTAAGAAATATATTGCGTTTTTTGACAAAGTAACAACCCAAGAAGTCATATTTATGTAATAATTCCTAATCTGGATCGATGGGTACCCAAAGTGGGCTATATCGACCCCCAGGAAACGGCTACGTCCTGCAAGGAGTGAAATTTTGCTTACAATATGTAACACCCTGTATACTTATAGAATATTTGCAACTTTGCGTTTAAATTTTTTAATTCTTTGTCTTTGATGTCTCCGTATTAAGGCGTCCAAAGTATATTAACAGACATTAACTTATGTTTTGTTTGTTACATGTTTTTAACTCATCCTTAATACTACTCTGGTTAAGCGAACGAGATATACATAAAATGTAATGTCCCAAACTAAAAGAATATTTAGTTTATGTAAATTAACACAATAGTTTGGTAATACAATCGTTTGCTCATTAAAACCCCAAACGATTGTATTTTCCGGGCCCCCCCGAAAAAAAACACGGATCCTGGTTTTACCCTTTTTTTTGGGGAATTTCTGGTTTACAAATTTTTTTGGGAAACCCCACTTTAACGTAACGTAATAATGTTTAACCTTTAACTGCCCCTTTCCCCAAACTTCTTATCTCGTCTGAATACAAAACTAAACTGGCCCGTGCGGGGTTTTCCCCTTTTTATAGTGAAGTGGAAAAAAAGGGAAAAAAATCGGGAAAAAAATCTAAAAATTAGCTGGAAGGATTCTTTTACTACAGGATGTAAAAAAAAATGTAAAAGGATGTCCCCCGCGCCCCCAAATAATCCCAATGACCGTCGAAAAAGGAAAAACTAAGGTAACCTATTTTAAATAAATTATTAACCTAAATAAAATAATTCTAACCTTTTTATTTTTAATAACTAAACTACTAACTAAAGTCTGTAACAGTACTATGAAATGGTAGTTTTTTACTTATTGGGCTCAATGCCGGTTTTATATAATTTTTTTAAAGGGACGTATTTTGGGCCGCTAATCACAAGTCTAAAGTCATTTTTTGTCGGATCCTCTATTTTGTAAGTATAGTCTGTCTCAAAGTATATCGTTATGGCTTTTGACGGACCATACCCCAATAAACCTTTAACGATTTTATTACCTATTGTTATTGGGTAAACCCATTTGTTCATAAGGGCAGGGGTGGGCCAGGTATTTCTTGAGTATTAACCATTAGGCATATAAATATTTTGGCTAATATTTTAGTGGCAGTGTTGAATAACCGTTTTACTGTGCGTTTTGAAAAAGTTGTTTTACGAGAATATAACTATGTCGCGTCGAAATCATTTGTCATTAGATGCAAAACAGGTTGTGAAATATGTGTATGAAACTTTATTCAGTAGAGGTCTAATTAAACAAGAGGCTTTAAAAGAAACCTGTCTACTTACAAAAACTCCAATATCATCGATGAGGGATATTATTATTATTAGTGAAGAATTGAACAAAAGAAAAAAACGTAGTGATTTTCAATCTTATCGTATAGACAATAGATCAGGACCTAATAAGAAGGAAAATATATTGTCTTTATGAAAGCGGAGTTATTCCTACTTGGATAAACTGAAAAAGAAGCTAGACGAAGACAACCAATATAAATTTAGGCGTACCACCCTCCATAGAGTTGTTTGTAAAATGGGATTTAAATACCGCAAAATAAACAAAAGCCAAGTAGTAATGGAATCACAGATTACGCACTTGGAGATTTAATTACCTTTAAGAAATTAAAAGATATAGGTTAGAAAACAGATCCATAATTTACCTTGATGAAACATGGTTCGATACACACGACACAGTATCCAAAGGATGGGTTGATTCCAGTCAAAACTGTCAGACGAAAGCACCTTCAAATAAAGGAAAACGCATTTCCATAATACACGCTGGTTCAGAAGACGGATTTGTCCCAAACTGCTTGCTGTTGTCTGCAAAGAATATTAAGGATTTTAGCTTGGATTATCATGAGGATACAAGTGCAGAACTTTTTAAAAACTGGTTTCAACATTATCTTTTAAAAAATATTCCAAACAGTGTTATTGTCATGGATAACGAAAGCTACCACAGCAGTCTGCTACACATTGCACCAGCTTCATCAAGTTCAAAAACTGAAATCCAGGAATATTTGTTAGAAAATGATATTTATTTTGAATTCAGTTACAAAAAAACGCATCTTTTGGAAGTCCTAAATTCATATGCAAATTGAAAAGCAATATGTATGTGATAATTGGCTGAACAGGCTGGGCATACTGTCTTACGGCTTCCTACAGCACATTATAAAAAATTAAGGACACTTACATTTCTCACCAAAACACAACATAAATCCTATTTAATTAATCTCATTGATGACTTTGATAGTGAAACAGAATTAGATTTAGATATTTAGAATAAAAATGTAATTATGTATAGATAATGCAATTATAAATTTTTCTTTGCATATATTTAATTTCTTAATGTATTTTTAAGATTATACTTACCTAAATAAACAATAAATTATAAATCTTTACATTATTAAAGTCCTCCCTAATGTTCTGTCCTTTAATACCTACTGATCCGCAGTTTTATTGCTTCGGCAGGTATAATCCATAAATGAAGACAAGAGCTAAACGGTATACTTTGAGACAGACTATAACGACGCTCCACTTTGACCGAATCTTAAAACCGCACAAACTTTTCTAAAATTCCGCTGTCATAAAACTGGTTACACCCAAAAGGACAGATTTGATGGTAAGACCCCTATTATTTTATGGGATAAATTTATTTTTAATCAAAAACACCTTCAAAAATTTTTTTATTATATATTACTTTTAAAAAGCTGTCCAATTTTTTTTTAAAAGATTCATACGCGTGAAACAACTTTAAGTGTCTTTTTTTTAATTTGAATATTGTTACAATAAAGTTTACATTAACCTCATTTATTTTGTTACTGTCAAAAAAAATAATTTTCTTTTTTATTCTTATTAATATGTTGTAACGCATATTAGATCTATAGATACTATTAAAAGTTAAAGTGTCTTAATCTAAATCTGAATGTGAGGAGGGTGAAGCATGGACCTTTGTCTTAGTGCCTGTTGTGCCTGATCTGCTGTGCAGTCACAAAGAATGTGCTCCACCGTCTCATCTTCCTATTCACACCCTCTACACTTTCTACACAAAGTCATTTATACCCATTTTAAAGAGGAGCTCTCGCAGTTGACAATGTTAAAAGTAATGTTTAGCTTCTCTGTCAGGATAGTTCAGTAGCTCCCTGGAAAAGTCACAGTTTACTATTTTATCCCATCGTCTTGTGAATTGCTGATGAGAGTGTCTTTTAATTATTACACACATAGTAGACCCTGTCAGACCTACGAAAGGTTCGGGTCCAAAAGGTAAGTATTTTATCAATTAATTAAATTTAAAGTTAAATAAAATATCAGCTTTCCAGTAAGGCTTCTCAACATGACATGGTAAGGAAAGAAATTAAAGAAAGTACCTACTTACTTATAAGTATTTTGATAGCCAAAACAACGAGCAGCTGTTAGCACGTAATTTCTTGAAATTAAAGTACCACCACATGGCCAAAAAAACAGACTTTGTACTAAATATAATTTGGCTTGCCATGGACTTCTGTAAGGCTCCTCAATGGTTCCGTTGGCGACACCAAGAGAATCCGTAGACCGTCCACAAGTTAGCCCTAGGCTAGTCAAAGACAGAAAAGTCACTATGAAAACTTTCATTATTTTTTTAATATTAATAACCTTTTGTTCATCGACTGGTATTTTCAATATATGTCTATACATTTAAAAGCAGGATTAGTTTTATTAGTTTTGTTGATAAAGTGAAAAACATGATAAAAGTCCTCTTAAAATTGCATAATCTTGAGATAAAACGGTATAGTCTGTCTCAAAGTATATCCTGTTAGCTCTTGCCTTCATTTATGGATTGTACCTGCCGACAGCAATAAAACTGCGGATCGGTAGGTATTAAAGGACAGAACATTAGGGATGGACTTTAATAATATAAAGATTTATAATTTATTGTTTATTTAGGTAAGTATAATCTTAAAATTACATTAAGAAATTAAATATATGCAAAGTTTTAATAAATTTATAACTGCATTGTCTATACATAATTACATTTTTAATCTAAATATCTAAATCTAATTTTGTTTCACTATAAAAGTCATCATTGAGATTAATTACAATAGGATTTATGTTGTTTTGGATAGAAATGTAAGAGTCCTCAATTTTTATAATGTGCTGTAGTGAATTTTTTTACTAAATTTAAACACTGGGACTTAAAGCAGATGTAACATTTTCTGCTCTGATCTTTGATTTTACTTGGTTCCACAAATCTCTATGGGGTTAAACATACAGTGATACGGAGGGGCCGTAAGCAGATGCCCAGCCTGTTCAGGCAAATTATCATATACATATTGTTTTTTAATTGCATATGAATTTAGGACTTCCAAATGATGCGTTTTTTGTAACTGAATTCAAAATAAATATCATTTTCTAACAAATGTTCCTGGATTTCAGTTTTTAAACTTGATAAAGCTGGTGCTTTGTGTAGCAGACGGCTGCGGTAGCTTGCGTTATTCATGACAATAACACTGTTGTTTGGAATATTTTTTAAAAGATAATTTTGAAACCAGTTTTTAAAAAGTTCTGCACTTGAATCCTTAACATTCTTTGCAAACAACAGCAAGCAGTTTGGGACAAATCCGTATTCTGAACAAGCGTGTATTATGGTAATGCGTTTTCCTTTATTTGAAGGTGCTTTCGTCTGACAGTTTTGACTGGAATCAACCCATCCTTTGGATACTGTGTCGTGTGTATCGAACCATGTTTCATCAAGGTAAATTATGGATCTGTTTTCTAACCTGTATTTTCTTATTTCTTGAAGGTAATTAAATCTCCAAGTGCGCAATCTGTGCGATTCCATTACTACTTGTCTTTTGTTCTATTTTGCGGTATTTAAATTCCATTTTACAAACAACTTTATGGAGGGTGGCACGGCTAATATTTATATTGGTTTCGTCTTCGTCTAGCTTCTTTTTCACTTTATCCAAGGTAGGAATAACTCCGCTCTCATAAAGACAATATATTTTCCTTCTTATTAGGTCCTGATCACTATTGTCTATACGGTGAGATTGAAAATCACTACGTTTTTTTCTTTTGTTCAATTTTTCACTAATATTAATATCCTTTATCAATGATATTGGAGATTTTGTAAGTAGACAGGTTTCTTTTAAAGCTTCTTGTTTAATTAGACCTCTACTGATTAAAGTTTCATACACATTTTTTACAACCTGTTTTGCATCTAATGACAAATGATTTCCCAAATTAAAAATTCCAAAAACTCGAAAAAATTAAAAATTTTTGATAAAATTTCCTTTTAAAGCCTTGGTTTTAAAATTAGAAAAACCCCCCACCCCGATTAAAAAGGGGTTTCAAAACAATTTTAAAACCTTGGTTTTTGGGATCCTAAAAAAAAATATTTTG
>JAHBCN010016678.1:0-19148 GCA_019359885.1 Listronotus oregonensis
TTAATCAATTTATTCCAAGAATAGTTGGTCTGCAATATGCCATACAAAAGGGAAAAAGTTTTCCGCCTATTTTCCGCAACCGACTATGCCTAGTGGAGGACTTGTGATGCCAAATATTGTATTATTCTATCACACGGTTCTGAATTAGTAACATGTGTTACTTGTGGATGACAGATATCAAACACTTTTTCAGTAGCTTCTAAAAAAACATTATGGTGAAAATGCAATTAATCCCTTTTCAAATTCAGGGCCGGGGTTCCATTTTAAAAAATTAAAAACCAAGTATGTTGTCGTGGGTACTTATCGATTTGTTGGTATTATTGTTTTTGTTTTGCCACTTTTTTTGACTAAACCTGTAGAGAAAATATATTAATAAAATTTTTGAACAACTTATTTTGTTCCTCTTGATGTCCTAAAAATTCACTTTAAAGGGGGGGCCAAAATTAATTTTTTTATACTTTTTTTAAATTATTTTAAAATTATAAATATTTTTTTTAAATAAATAAATATATATTTTTATATATATATATATATATATATATATATATATATATATATATATATATATATATATATATATATATATATATATAAAAAATTTAAAAAATTTTTAAAAATTTTTTTGGGGATCTGGAAACCGTAAGAGATACGAATCGGTTAAATTTTTAATTTTAATTTAGGGGCCTAACAAACCGATTAAAAAAGGGAAAAATTCCGGAATTTTCCAAAAAACCAAAATTTGTGTTTTCCTTTTTTTTTTTTTTCCGAGGTTTTTAAAGAGATAGGAAAAAAAAAACATTTTTTTTTTCCCCCCTCTACAAAACAGGTTGAAATTTTCCGGGGGCCCTTTCCCCCAAACATTAACTTTTTTTTTTTAAATACGGACCGGGTTTTTATTTAATTTTTTAACCCCCTTATTATCCCGATTACAAAAATGTTAACACTTAATATTTTTAAAAATATGGAACGCCCCTATAAGAAATGATGTGCCTTCCTTTTTTCATTTCTTTATGGAAAATATGTTTATTTAACAAAAAATATTAGGTGTTATACATCATTGAATTGGGATTTTAACTTTTAAAAAAATGCAATAAACAATTGAGTGTCGCTTTAAAAAAATAAAGTTGATGATGGCCAAAAACCCAAAAACATCGTGGAAAATTTTAACGTTGTTTTGTGACCTTAAAAAGTGGCCATGAGAAAGTGTCTTTTTTTTTTCCTATCTTTTAAATAACGTCAAAAAAAAAAAAACGAAATCAGCAAATTTCGGTTTTTTGGATATCCCCGGACCGGAATTTTAAAATTTTCCTCGGCATGTTTTGGACCTAAATGGAACAAACTTGATAGGACCTGACGGGTTTTACCCAAATTAATAAATTATTATTAAATATTTTGTAATATATTATAATAATGGTTTTAAAATTAAAAATTTAACTGTTTAACTGAAAAACCTAGTTTAAACACTCGCACTTGCACTCAACACTTCCCTAAAATTTTAAATAGGTATTAAAGTTCTTTAATTCCATTTCAATGGATATGCAACTCTCTTTACACAACATATCGTTTACTTTATACAACAGAATGAGCTTTAAAAAAAAAAATTTATTTATTATTTCAACAATTTTCGATTATGCAAAATGTTATAAAACTAAAAAAAAAAGAATCTGTTGTTATTAGAAAAAAAAAAAAATCCAATGGCGGCCGTCATTCCTTTTTTTTTTTTTTTTAAATTAAGACTATTTTAGTAGGTAGCCCCTTTCTTTGAAACACAATGCGTCATTCAATAACAAAGCCGTATCTAATCGCATTTTTTCCAACCACTAAGCCAATTTACAACAAACTTATTTTTACACGAATATTTTAAATTTCCTCCCAAAATAGCCCAAATTGAATTTAACCTTTACACAATGACAGACACTGAGAATCATAGCACCTGCGATCCCCCCCCAAAACTCGCGTCAAATTTTAAACCCCCCCAAAAGCAAAGAAAAACCATCAAAACCCCTTTTTTTTTCTTAAGCCCTTTTGCCACAATCATCTGTCACCGCGAAGTGACACTTGAGTCGCAGCGCAAACCCAACAGTGGAGCACGCAAATCATCATGGCCGCACAGTTATCACTATGGCAACGGCTCTGACAAATGAATGACGGTAAATGACAGCAACAACGCCGAGTTTCACGGGGTTTCAAAGGCGGAGCGTAAATGTGAAGGGTGGGGCAAAGCAGTGGCCATTTTGAATATTTATGACGTCATTATGTCGAAACCGATTCGTGGCGGACTCTGACAGAAGAAGTTGAACTTAAGGCAGTGGCGGTCAGCAACTGGGAAATGAGCGTTTAAAAAATGCAAGTTCCATTAGTAGTTTCAAAACCTTGGGGGAAATAGGCGCCCAACATGGGGGGCAATTAAAGGGATCTAAGACAATTTAGGACTGATATATCGATTCTAGATTAAAAGAAAAAAAAACAGGAAGAAAAGGAGAAACCAGTTGTCATAAATACTTAGGAAAACCCAAAAGGGCAAATATTTAAAAATCTATAAAGCAAGTGTTTTTAATTTACACCTTAAAAGATAAGTAATCCAAAAAACCCTTTTAAAGTATCTATTTATTACAATTAGTATTAACGAAATTTATTAGGTAATTTAAAAGTTGTGCTGTTCAAAAAAAATTTTGATAAAAATTTTTGGAAAGAGTTTTTTTTAATTTCTTTTAAACGTGTTAGATGACTTTTAAGTTATTTGATGTAGAGTTAGGATACTATAAAATGATGTTTTTTTTTGGGTTAGTGATTGACTATAAAAAAGGGAAAATTTATTAAAATGGCGTTATAGTTTTTTGATTTCCTTTTTATTTCAAATATTTTTATCCCGACTGGATGTATTAAGAATGTCATTTAACCTTAAATACACTTTGCTGGATGAGCCGTTTTTCCAGAAAAATATATATTGGACATATCCTGTCAGAAAAAAAGAGTTTTCGGATGTATGAGGTGGCAGGCAAGTTTTTCTGGAAATCCTACAGAAAAATGAATCAACAGGAATCGAAATATGCTCTCCCTTAGAAAGATCAAAACATTTCTTAGATAAATAAAATGTAAAAAAAATCGAAATTTTTCTGCTTTATTTGCTCCTAACTTTCTTTAAAAATTAATTGTCGAGAAGAGTTGCAGTTAGAGAAAAGTTTCATAATTTAATTTTCTACAGAAAGGATAGGTTAAAAAGTGTAAAATGCATTATACTTGTTGCAAAAAGCAATAAACAAAAAAAGGCAGAAACAGGGGTTTTTAACATGATATTTTTCGACACTTACATTTCTGTCGGCCTACTATAAAAATGTGGTCAAAATTTATCAGTTCAAAATAGAAGACTGATTTTGTTTTTTCATATTACTAGCGATTAAAAAATTGTTTATAAGTTTAAATAATTGGGGCCCCAGAAAGTCCCTTTAATTTTTAAAAGTCACTGCAACTCTCTACGATCATTAATAATAACAAAATTGTGATCAAATAATGTAAAAAAAATCGGTTTTTTTTTTCATTTTGTTTATTTAACTAATGTTACGGGCCCCTTTAAGAGGGTGCATATCTTGATTTTTTTTTATACATTTTTTCTGAAGGTTGTCCCGGGAAAATCATGCCCTTCACCTCCCAAACTCAATCAAAAACAATAAGACTTGGTCGTTATGCAGAATATATGGTTTATTTTTGATGATAAGTTTATTAAAAATTAAAATTCCACACTGGTCAAATGTATTATAGTCATAGTCATATACAAATCGTCTTTAAAATATTCCAAACAAACAAGTTTAGGCCTATCCAGGAAAAGCAAACTTCCCAGACAGACCCATATTTCAGTTTGGCACTTTACTGTTCCGTCTCTCTTGTCAGTGGCGTTTGATTAATGGACGATTCCCGCAGCGGGAGTATAAGCTGCATTGCGCCCACTCAACCGGTCTGGTTGTCGGTGCCAGATAATGGGCCAAGTTGGGGTCGGGTCGAAGTTGGCAAGTACGGGTTATTGTTAAATTACATGCACTTTGTATGTATAGAGTAAGTTGTTTAAATGCTTCATGATAATACGGCCGTTATAAACGTAGCTTTGGTTTATAGATTTGTGGGAATTACGTTTGTTTTGATTTAATTTGTAAATTTATTATATATTATATTGAAAGAAAGAAAGTTTAATTTGTGAATTTATTATGTATTAAAGCGAAGAAAGTTTAAATAACTAATAGCATAATGCTATTAGGAATGGGATAAATTTATCATTATTTTAAGTATTTTAAATTATTCCGTAATCTATGCATTTTTAGCACCAAGATGTAGAGAGCGTTCTTGTAGAGAATGAAATTTTTTATCGAACTGCACTAAGCTAAAAAAATATTTTTTTAGATTTGTGTCCAACTTTTTGAGACCAGATAGTATAGGCATTCTAAAAAAAATAAAGGTTACATGGGAAAAACTTTTTTTAAAAAAATTTGGAGAAAAAAAAATTTTTCTTTTTTCATCAAATTGTGTTTAAAATAATTTTAACATTCAGTTCTACTCATTGTAGTCACATGAAAATAGCAATATAAGACTTATCATAGTATATTCTTTAATTGTACATATCAAGTTACTACAAGTGGTAGAAAGTTGTCTTTTTTAGTTTTTATTTTATTTTATTTTTTATAGGTACCTTAGAACCGTTTAACACATGCGAGAATAATTCCGAAAATTATTGCCATAACTGTGCCGAAAATTGACACAATAATTATTTTGTGTATTACACGTTCAATAATTCTTACTAGAATTATCGCAATAAAAATATTAATTATGTTCTATATTTTCGAGAAATTAAACAAAAATCGACGCAGAACTTTTTTGGGGTCGCTAATGTCATTGAGAATTATTATTACATAAAGTAAAAAAGGGAAACCCGCTAACTGTTGACACACCTAATAGTAACAACTCTTATTTATCTATATCTGACATAATTTAAAGAAGATAAAAACCTTTTTTATTTATTAACTTTCCGCCTTTGTAGGTTATGTTAAACTAATCTAACAGCTGTTATAAAATTAGCATTTTGCGCATGACAATCACATGAATTCTAGCAATAACTCAACTGAAATTTATTGTTACTACAAAACACAAAAAAATTTCTATTACCAGAAATCCTATGAAAATTTTCATCAAAATTTTGGGGATATATTTCGCTATAAATTTCACTAGAATTTTTGAATGTGTAAAAAGGTTTTTAGTACAAGTATCGAAAAATGGAAGCCAATTTTAAAACCTCATGCATTACAGAATTTGTTTTAAAATGGGAGATTGTTTTTAAAAGGCTGTGCAGCAAACTGTGGGTTAAGAATTTTTTAATGAAATGTAAGTTTTTTTAAAGAGTGCAAGGATAAATTGCGAAAATGCAAGCAATCTTAAAATTTTTTAGAAGGAAATAAAAGAAGATATAAACCCCGAAACAGATATTGTTCTTAATATCCAAAAGTTTTAAGTATTTTAATATATTTACTTAAATTCTTCAAAAACTCTTGCTCAGTTGAGGGAGGATGTCCCAAGAGGAGTTCTGTCCCCACTGCTATGGAACCTTTTCATGGACGACCTACTAAATGTCCTTCAACGAAGGGGACCAAACTTGGGTTTCCCAGACGACCCGTCATTATGGCCCAAGAAAAATTTAACAACATGTTAGGGATAAAATGCAACAGGCCCTTAACGCAGTTCCCAGATGGACGAAAAGGAGGGATAACATAAACACCTTTAAATCCCCAAAGTTGCCTTTACCAAAAGGAGAAAACTGGGGGGTTGGATCCCTGCCCCTACAAGGTGAAAAACAAGATTTGGTTTTTAAAGGTAAAATATTTGGGTGTCACCCTAGACTCTAAACTTACCGGGAAACCCAAAATCTTAAAAAATAAGAAAGAAAGGGGAAAAGATTGGGGGGCTTAAACCAAACATGGTTATTGGTTATACACCAGGGGGAGAAGGCCTATGATAACATAGCATCACTGGTATGGTGGACAAAAATCGAAAAAAGAACTGCGTTACAAACTGGCCGGTTCAAAGACTTGCTTCTTAGCATAACAGGAGCAATTAAAACAACACCAACAGCAGCCATGGAGTGTCTCTTAGCCCTTTTAACCACTAAACCTCATAGTGAGGGGAAAGGGGCAAGAATGAGCTACTTCAAACTGCCACAGAAACCAACGGGTGTCTACGCTAGTTTGGGACACAACAACATAAAGTCGGGTTGGGGAAACATCCTGGACGAGAGAACAGACCAGATGTTTTCCCCAATACTCATTTAACAAAAACTTCGAGGTAAAAATTCCAGATCGAAGTGAGTGGCAGCAACCCGATCCCCCCGGCACGGTTGGATCATTATCTGGTATCGGATGGTTCCAAAACCGAGCATAGAACTAGAGCGGGCGCGGAAGTGAAATGGAGAATTCCAATTCTCATACCAATAGGAACACTCAGTTCATTTCAAACGGAAATATATGCTTTACTGCATGTGAAAAAAAAATAACAGAGGGCTTAAAAAAACAAGCGGATCTGCATAAAAACCCGACAGCCAAGCGTCACTTGGGGCACTACTAAACCCTAAGGTAACGTCCGCTGACACGGGAATCCCAAAAAAGAACTGGAAGTCCTGGGAGAACGCAACAGAGTAATCTCTTATGGGTACCGGGACATTCGGGAATTGAAGGTAACGAAAAAGGGATAAGCTTGCGAGACAGTGATCATCCACACCATATTTTTGACCAGAACCTCCCCTTTGGGAGTGACCAAACCACAGCACAAGGGGAAACCAGGGAATGGATCCGAAACAAACACGAGGAATACTGGGAAAACCTCAAAGAGTAAGACATGGAAATAGCCATAAGGGGCCCATCCAAAAGAACGAAGGAGGAACTACTCAGACAAAGTGGCAAAGACTTTGCATAACGGTAGGGTTGCTAACGGGGCACGATAACCTAAGAGGACTCCTAACAAGATAGGCTCCAATGGGGCCCCAAAGTTGCAGAATTGCGACAAGGGAGAAGAAACAGCCTACCATATTGTAATTGGGTTGAATATATAACTCAATGATTATTTACGATAAAACCATAACAGATTTATCAAAAAACTAAAAATTTTTATGGCTTAAAACTTTTTTGGGGGCAAAGTCCTGGGAGACACTTTGTAAACATTATGATAGTCTTTGCCTTTTCCAAATAGTAAATGCAAATGTATTAATTCTAATAGACAAAAAACATGAAGACAATTATCAGTCCGATTGCTATTTGCATGCCTAGCTCTAGAAAGTAGTAGGCGTTTGCGTGATTTAAGATAAACTTATTGCATAAGCAAAAAAAATAGTTTTTAATTAAAATTTAAAAAATGACAAAACATAAACCTTACATCGCTTTTTCAAATTTTGGGGGGCAAACTTGCCTTTTAATTAAAGAACTCGTATGATTTATTAATAAAAATGTTAATTGAAATTATAATAATTTTAATAAAAAGGTATCATTAGCTAATGCATTTTAAGTTCACATTAAAAAAAATTTCAACCCCTATCGTGCAAAGAAAACTAAAAAATGCGAACTTAGCGGCATTTATTCAAAAATTTCCAGCGGTTTCGGGTTCCAAGTTTTCCTGAAATCAACAGAAATTATGCCCACGGCAACCCCCAAAATTCGTTCTTATTTCTTTTTTTCCTTCCTTTGTTCGGTTTTATTTAAGTTTAAAATCGCGTGCTGGTTTAGTTTGAAGGAGTCTTTATTTTTTTTTATATTTCCTTTATATTTTTATTAGTCATTGTTTTTTTCCGCTGTCCGTTACTCACTTACTAAATTTTTTTTGTAAAATGTTTGGGATTCAAAAAATATCCGAGGTAAAGATGCTACAATTTTTTGGAACCAACCTGTCACAGGTGATAAAAAAAAAAAACTAAAAAATTTTTGGGTTTCTGGTATTATGCGTACCTTTTTTTTCTAATTCATATTTTATAAAATTAGTAAAATTTTAAAAATTTTTTTTTTTTCACAAAAAAATTTAAAAAAAGTTAAAGGTACATTTTCAGTGATTTTATACATATAGGCAAAAAATCATAAAAGGAAAAACAATCCCCAATATTTAAGGTATTTACTCGTAAAACGGTTTTTTAAAAAATTTAATGAAATTGAAATATAGAGTTAATGAAAGGGTCTTTAATCTAACTGAAAAAAAAAAAAATTTTTATCGTCTGTGAAAGAGATTTTAAAAAAATTGTGCAAATTAACATTGTCGATATCGTATGAAAAGGGGGGATTCAAATTGAGTTTCCCAAACAATCAAAATTTTTTGACACCCACTGTATTTGTCAACCCCAACTAATTTTTAACCTAAAATTTTAAACAAAAATATTCATGGAAATATAGGCAAAAACAAAGTTTTAAAAATTTTAAAAGCATCTTAGAAAATGGCCGATCGAAAAAAGCGCATTTCATCTTTGCGTAATTTTTTTTGGGGCACAAAATCGACCTTCAAGAGGACTTTCAAATATCCCCCCAAAAATTTGAAAAAATGAAACCGTAGCTAACATCAAAACCCGTCAGTGTGTTTAAAAAGAGGTCGGGGGGAAAAGAAAATATTGCCATTGTTCAAAAAGAGCGGGCCGTAAACCCAAGCACATGATTCGTCATCGTCGCGGAAAGTGGGCCTTACTTTTTCCCCCTTCCCAAAAAATTTTCCCCCCAAAACCCCCTTTTTCGGTTCCCCGTTACCAACCCAGTTAAAAACCCCCCAAAAAAAGGGGGAAAATTTAAAAGCTTTGAGACCTCAACAGCGCCTTTTTTTCCGAATGGATAGAAACAAGAAAAAATTTTTTTTAATAAATTTTTTAGCGATGAGGGCACATTTCCAATTTTTCCCGTTAAAAAGCACAATCGTCGTATTTGGGGATTGGAAAACCCAAAAAAAAGTTTTTTGGGGAAATAAAACATCATTAAAAGCTCACTTTTAAAAATTTGTTTTTGGTTCAGGGGCGAAATTGGCTCTTTTTTTCGAGAATCCCCCCGGAGAACACTGTTCTGTTGGGAGCAGTTGAAATATATAAAAAAGATGTCTTGTGTAAACAGAACAGTGCAACCTGCCCCCGCAGTAAAAGGGGGTACAATTTCTTTGCAAAAAGGGTTTCCCCCGATCCTTATTTCACCTAACGGTGACAAAAATTTTAAACCGCCACGATTATGTGTTTTAAACCCCCCCCGCAGTTTTTTTCCTTTGGGTGTATCTGAAGAGCAGAGTTTATCAAAATGAACCGAACACCATTGCAGAGCTGAAACAGAAGATCAGACTTGAAATAGTCAGCATAAACCTGTTTTGTCCCGCAGAGAAGTCGAAAATTTTAACAAATGTATTATGTCATGCCCGGGGGGAGTCGCGGCGGTCATTTACATGATATCATCTTTCACACATAATTGTAATAAACTAACCTTAAAGAGCAAATAATTTTTTTTTTATTTTTTAACTTTTACGTTTTTTTTTAAAAATTTTTAATGGGGGAAAACCAAAATGAATCACCCTTTAAAAAAACCGTCATTCATTTCGGAATATCTCGAAAACGGTTTTGATTTTTTAAAAAATTTTTAAAATTTTAAACCAAATAATGAAAATTTAAAGATACCCCCGATTTTTTTAATCGTTTTGTAAAAAAATATTGATTTTGAAAGTTTACATGTGTTGTGTACAGTCTCATAAAAAAAAAAATTTTTTTTTAAACATTAAGAACCCCCCAAATTTTGGTAAAGCGTATTCGATAAAATTTTTTTTAACAATTTAAAATTTTTTGGGCCATTAAAAAAAATTTATTACGAATTCCAAAAAAGGAAAAAAAAAAATGATCCCATATTTTGTCAAGGGGAAAAAAAATTTTTTTTTAAAAAGATGGGCGAGATTTAAATTTGGGTGATAAAAAGGGGCAGTCAAATCTTATTTTCGCTTGTTCTTTTTTCCAAAACCCTTTTAAGTAAAAAAACTGAAAAATTCTTGTGTACTAAAAAAAAAATTTCATTAAAATCTAAACTTACGGTTAATATTGTAAAAATTTTAAAAAAAAAAAAATGAAATACTTTATGAGGATGTAACTAAAAAACCCCCAAAGGATAGTGACTAAATGGGCATAACCATAATTTGATTCATTAAAAGGGAAAAAAAAAAATGTGTATCATAATAAAATTATTTTTTTTGTTCATTCAATGCCATTTAAAATATAGGTCCCGGGGGAAAAAATTTAAATTTGATACAGTTTCACTATATTCCTACATAAAAAAGGGGAAAAATTTTTATTCTGTTTAGTTTTGAAATATTTCTAATATATGTACTTGTAAATAAAAAAAGGGGGAAAAATAAGTATGGTTCTTGTTTACAATTGTTGTTTTTTTTTTTGTAAAGCTTTAATTGGCCAAGGCTGCAAATGCTTTCTGTAATATTTTTAATTATGGAACAAATATTTTAAGGCAACAAATGACTGCTGGACTTCTCCCCAAAAAAACGGCGGCTCTTGGGTTTTTATTTTTTTTTTTTTTAAAAGTGAGACACGGGGCTCACACTCAATATATACGAGATGATATTGGCCTTAAAAAAAACTTTCGTGATGAAAATTTTCATTTTGGAATTTGCGAAAAAAGTTTTGGTACCCCCCAAGGGAAAAAAAGAACTTTCAAAAAAAAAATTTTCTATTTATATTATTTTTATAAATTTTTTTTTGAAAATGGGGTTTTGCACACGCTAAACAAGCTTTGAAAATTGTATTTTGCGCCCGTGTGCAAAGGGGAAAAAAAGTTTTTTTTTTACAGGGGTTTTTTCTTTCAATATGATTTATTATGGTTTTTTATTGTTATGTCAAAAAAAAAAAAAACTCAAAGTAGGCTTTTTTCCATAGCAACCGTCATAGTTTTCTTGTTTTTTTTTATTAGATACCAATTTAGATACAAAAAAAAATTTTATTTCGCGAAAAAAAAAACCGATTCTGAAGAAATTCTAAAAAAAACCCCCGGGGTTTTAAAAACGTCAAAAAACCCCCCCTTTCCCAAAAAAGTCAAAAAGATCGATATGAAAAAAGAGTTACATCGATTTATGAAGTGGAGACAAAAAAAAAAAACGTACAAACGTTTTCCGAAAATGTTATGTTGGTGTACTTTGAAGAGCTGTCGAACAAATACAAGTCTTCAACATTATGGAGCACCTTTTCCATGCTAAAATCAACCCCCGAGGGAAAACCCAAAAAAACGGATATTGGGAAATACCAAAGTTCCCGGGGCCCCAAAAAAAGAAAATCAGAAAACTATGTGCCAAAAAAGCCCCAAAAATTTTTAGCGAGAATGTTTTTTTCCCTTCTAAAGAACGTTTAAAAGAGAAATATTTTTTAATAAAAAGGGAGGCATCACAGTTATTTTATTTATTTTATGGTGTCTTTTTTTTTAGTGAGAAGGTTTAGTAGGCAGGGGTTACCCAATTCTGTTTTTAAATAGTGCTAGTTTCTGTACTTACTTAAAATGAATAAAACAAAAAAGACTTATGGGTTTTTTTTCTTGTTTCAGGCAGTGGTGGCAGTCGGACTCTCTGGGGCATGCCGAAGAGAAGAATTTTTTTTTCCCCTTTAAAAAAAGAAAATATGACGGTTTTGGCGGCGCAATGTTAATTAAACTAGAGAATACCAAAACGAAGATGCCGAGATCTTTTTTCAGTGTCAGGAAGTCTCTACACCATTTTAAAAAAAAATATTCTGCCCTTCGACCTCCACTCCTGCAAACAGATCGTTTTTTTTTTTTATCAAAATGGAAAATGCACTCGCCAAAACATTGGAATTAACAAAATTGGCGGTATGGCAAAAGACATCGCCAAATTTTTGATTTTAAAAAACCCCCGAAGCCTATACCGGGTTGCTTTAGGCGGTCGTCAGCCACAATATTGGTGAATTCTGGACCCCGATTTGCTGGCTCTAAAACGCCATGGTGGATGGAAATCCAGCCCCCGTCGCCAAAAATTTATAGATGACTCGCTTAGTAATAAAAGGGAAAAGTTTCGGGAAGGGGTCTCTTCCTCTGTGTCGTCTTTTGGGGGGGACAGCCACAACAGCAATTAAAATAATGAAGTGCCGAAAAAAAACTGCAATATGCCGACGACAAAAACTGTAAAGCAAGGTGCCAAAAAAAAGTTGTCTCCATCTTTAAAAAAATCGATCAACAATGCGACGATTCCTGCAAAAATAAACATTACAATTAATATTTTAAAATAGTTATGAAGTTTCCTGTTTGCCCAAATTATAGTCTGGTTTTTTTTTTTTAATTTTTTTTGTTTTGCGTTTGTTTTTAAAATAAAAATTTACAAAAAAAAATTTTTTTTTTTATTTGCAGTCGTAAAAAAAGTATAAAAAAAAAACTCGTTAAAAAACCCTTTTTAACTCCGAGACTTGTGGACCTCGACCGTCTCGGTTCAATTTGTCTCCCCCTTGAAAAGTCTTTTTTCAAACCTTTTTTTTAATATACTATTTTTTTTTAAATTTTACTGGCTATGGTTTTTCAAAAACCACCCCCAAAAAAAATTTTTTTTTATTCACCCAACTTTTTTTTATGCAAATTTTCAGATGGTTAATTTCAAAATGTGAAAGGGGAACAGTAAAAATATTTCTACTAAATCTTCATAAAACTGTGTAATATTTTGGAGATTTATTAAGCTTAATTTTGCACCTGACCTTTCCCCCAATTTTTTTTTAAAGCAATAGGTTGGAAAAAAAAAAAAACAAATTGTGCATAATAAATATTCAAAATGATTACACACTTTTTTTGGGGTTTTAAAAAAAATTTTTTTTACTGCAACCAAAAAAACCCTTTTTTAAAGTGAAACAAAAATTTTTGACCAAGCCTGGCATATATTAACATGCTTTATACAAAATTCCCATTTAAATCATTAAACATCAAAAATAAATGAAAAATATTAAAAAAATGGAAAACTACATAAAGTTTTAAAAAAGCGTGAAGTTGACCACTTAATAGCATGAATATTTAAATCCTACTACATTTTAAAAAAAAGCTCGAGTTTATTGAGTAGTAATATATGTGGGATTTAGAAAGTTCAGAATAGTTTATAATGGTGTTCCGCCATGCAATGTACTATTTTTTAAATAACATTTAAATTTAAAAAAATTTTTTTAAAAAGCTGAAAAAATTACTAACTGACATTTAGGTATTTATTTCTGGAAATGATATTTTTTTTTTAAAAATTGCATAAAAAATGTCTGGGATCTAAAAGAATCAGACTTTTTTTCGTAACATTACATTAACAGCCTGATTCTTTTTTTTTTATTCATAACATTCAGATTTTTTTTGTGCTAACTGCCAGTAAATAAATAAGCTACCTAGTCTATTGTTCACTTTTTTATTTCTGGAATAGGGTTTCAAGTGCACTAAATATTATATATGGTTTTCCCAAAAATCCCTTTAAAAAAAACGATCAATTGCATCTCACAATCAGTAATATCTGAAACTGCAGCTTTGTTTAGTCGGTGGAAAGCGTTGAAAATTTTTTAAAAAATATTATTTTTTTTTTCTAACGGCTTAATGACAAAGGCTGTCATCGGGCACCCCAATACCCAACGCTCATTCCGGGGGTAATTTCATTATTACGGGCATAATTATATGTACAAATCATTTAACGAGGTCTAAACAGCATCTATTTATGGTCTTTCTCAATTTTTAAATAATATTTGAAATAGCCACCTTTGTATTTTTTCAAAAAATTTTAATAGAATGTCAGCTTATTAAAAAAAAAGGGGGAATCGTAAATATGACCTTTGAAATAGTGAATATTGACTGTCACTTATCATTTACCTATTGATATGTTTTACAGAATGACTGCGTTTATTGACTAAAAAAGGCCCCAGAAAGTGCAAAAAATACCTATCTTGGAACAATTATACTCAGTATGCCCTCTAAAGTAAACGGAATTTGATGAAAAAAAAATATGGAAAAAAACAGTCGCACTTAGTATTTTAAAGTTTTCAAAGGTTTTTATCGCTACATATTAATTAAATTGCATAGTGAGTTCCAAGATGGTTATTTTTACGGGAAAAATTTTTTTTAGTAAAAAAACCCCGGGGGTTTTTCAAAAAAACCCCTATCAATAAATGCGCGCCCCATAGCCAATAATTTTTTTTAAAAAGGGGATCGGGACGATTGGTCCTTTTTTTCCCGATTGTTCTATAAGGACACTTAAGAAAATGATAAAAATTTTAAAATAAAGAGATACAACACAATTTTAAAATTTTTTCTTAATGGGACACCTTATTTATTGGTTTTTTTTTTGAAAGCTTTTTAAAATTTTTCTGATAAGTTTCAAAAAAAAGGTTTTTGTAGTAATTTTTAGTAAAAACACAATTAATTTAGGTGACTTTTTGAAGGACAAAATAAAAATTTGGCATGCTTAATAGGCACGTAAATGGCCAAACTCTATAAACTTTTTAAGTTTTTTTTAATTAAAATTTATTTATTATTGTTAAAACCCCCCAAAATACAAAATTTTAATCATTTTTTAAAAACGCCGGCTGTTTTGAGCACATTATACGTTTTGTTTGATAGTCGTATAAAATTAATGCCGACGACGGGAGAAAGCCCCCCGCATCATGTTATGCAAATCCCCTTTTTACTTGGAGCCGAATTTTAATGGCTGGGGGAAAAAAAACGCTGCATGTGCTTTAAACGCAGTTTTTTTGGGTGTAGGGGGGAAAAAAAATTTTTTTTTTTTAAAAAAAAATTTTTAAAAAAAATCTTGATGTATACGATACAATTCTTGTTTCATACCTCAGGAGGGATAGGATGTGTAATATAAAACGTATATTACAACCGTTACCACTTATCTTCATTTCCCCAAGGCATAAATCACTTTTAAAAAGTATGCAATTGAATTAATCATAGTTAATAGTTTTGGGACTGTAATTTTTAAGCACTATTTACATCTTATCAGACCCCCCCCCCCGTTCCGGGTAAATATAAAAAAATTGCTCTGGCCCATACCCGGGTTTTTAATTTTTTTTGCTTTCTATTTTTTTCCCCCAAACTTTGTTATTGGCCTCAGTTTTTCTAATCGACGCCGACGTATCAGTTATTTTAATTGGTCATTTTCTAGCTTTACCGAATTATTGATAAGAATTTTAGAGTTCAGTATTGGCATCATGTTGATTTCTTCTTCTTTTTAAAAGGATCTTTTTTCTTCCACGATTAGTTCCATACTTAGTTATTCACAATAAACACTTTATTCTAATATTCAATTTGTAAAACCAGTCTACGAGCTTGCTTTAAACAATAAACACATGGTAATGCTAAGATATTTAATTAATATTGCATAAAAACCCCAAAAATCTTGCCCCGTAAAAAACACAATTATATTTGTTGGCGCTAAACAAGTCTACCAATCTTTTACCTATAAAGTGACAATTTCTGCAATAAAAAAAATTTTTTAAAAAATTTAAATTTGGGATAAACATATATCTCTAGTCAGTTTGAAAGCGTTTTCTCGACCCCAAAAAATTTTTCTCTCCTTCTAATCTGTATACTCTGTTTGTACCCCAAATGAGACCCTGTTTGGAATATTGGTTTTAGATTGTAGATATGTTCTATATTCTTGTGGGGGATTTTCGTATTAAAAGTCTTCGTCAGTCATTTCTAAGCATTCTTGATTACATTTAAAAAGGAGCCGTTTGCTTTAATATTGACCCCCCCTTTTAAATAAAGCTTCTTCCTCCCCGCTCCCCAAAAAAGCTGTGGGGGATTCGTCTCCCTTTGTGGTATTTTTAAAGCTTCTTTAAAAAATTACCCCAAAAAAATTTTCCCCCTTTCCCCGCCAGCTCTCAATAAAGCAATACAGGTGCCATTTTCATGGCTGAAGAGAATCCTTTCCACTTTGTTTCTTTTTTAATCTTTAGAGGGGCTAGACTGGAAACGTTTCTGCCTGCAGCAGTCTTTTTTTTTCCCTTTTAAATCTTCCAGCCCCCCTGCAAATCAAAAATCAAAAAAGGCCCCCAGTACGTTTAAACTTGGCTTAAATCCCCCTGGAAAAATGTCCTAAGCTGCCATCTTGAAGCATGTCTGCCATCAACCAATGAAGATAAAGGAAATACGCATGGCACATGTGGTCTGCATTGGTTTTGGGTTTAATTAACTTTAAATGGTTTGCAGAGTTTACTATCCCCTCATTTGGTCAAACAGTCTTTAAAATAATTGCAACAAAAATAAAACCCCAAAAAAAGATAAAGGCAAATAAAAAAAATGGTAAATTTAAAGACTCTTTTATTTAATTGGTCTGCCAAAAATTATATTCTTTAAAAAAAAGTCAAATAAAGACCAATTTAATATCCTAAAACGAAAAAAACCGAAAACGTAAAACTGGCTAGAAAAAAAAACCACCCCTGACATGGCCTCTCAAAAAATTTTCCCCCCCGGTAATTTTTTTGTTAAATTGTTTGAATAAAAAGGGAAAGTGGAAACAATACCAAAGGGGTTCTAACAAATTATGCATTCCCCCCCAAATATCTGAGTGGTTTTTTTGTTCGTACAATATACGTTCTGAGGACCTAAACATTAATATGACGTACATAAAATTATTTGTTACAACAGCACAATTCTTATCTTTTAATTTTTTGGCAAAAACAAAAAATTTTTTGACCCGAACCGAATTAACAAGCGTTATCACACAGTTATGGGTGGTTTTTCGCCACAGTAAGAGGCTTCTCCTAATAATCTAAAAACTATTTTTGCCGAGACAGAAGACAAAACGAAAAAGTTACCCTATGGTCTCCTTGAGGACTCAAGACTCGTCTCGGGGAAAATGTCCTACTATCCCCCAAAAGACCACTGTCTCGTCTCGTCTCATTTTTCTCGTAATAAAAATATGATTTAGGTACACACATAAATGAAAGTTCTTAAAATTAAAATAAATATTTTTTTTTTCTTTTGTTATATGCACATTGGTTTTTTTTTTTAAAAAACCCCATTAAACCTTCATTAAAATCAGCATCACAAAAAAACGAAACATATACACTTCCAAAAGGGGGTCCCCCAAAAGTAGTATAAGTTTTTTTCTTTTAATGACAATGAAATCAAAAAATTTAAAATTTTGGGGCATATGTCTAAGATATAAAACTGCAATTTTTGACAATTGACAATACTTTATTCAGTTTTCGATAAAAACTTAAATGACATGAATTTTAGAGTTTTAAAGAGAACAAACACACTGCATGTTTTTTAGCTTAGGATTAAAACTAAAAAAAAAAAACGTAATTACAGCTACCCCAATTTTTAAAAATAAAAAAAAAAATTTAATAATAATCAAACCTGTAAAAAGTAAAAAACTGGTTTTTTGGAATATTAGCGGTAAAAAAGAAAAAACATCCGTTTTTTTTTAAAAATTAATTTTAAGTCACTTTTCCCCTCGATAACTGATGAAAATTTTCAGGTTATAAGGGTTACATATAATGGCGGCTCGGGGGAAGGGGTTTTGGCGTTTTTTATTTTTTTAAAATAAATTTAATAAATATATCTTATCAGTATATTTCAGTATTTTATAAAAAAAAAAAAGTGCTCTTTAAGTTTTTATCAAGTAGCCCTCTACTTGGTTGTTAAATCTTTTTTACCCCGAGTTTGGCGGAATCGGGAAAAAATTGGCCCCCGAAACCCGCCCGTGGACGAAAAATTAAAATCTGCAACCTACGTCGGGTTGCCAGACAACAACGATGGTTGTTTTCGTTTATTCCCCGGTTGCAAATCGGGTTTTTTTTATAGGCAGTAAAGACAAATAATTGCTGTTTTAAAAAAAATATGTACGGGTTTTCCCCAAAATAGGGTTTTACCTTCCCCAATGACCCAGAAACCAAAGTGTTTTTAATTTTAAAATTTAATTAAAATTTTTTGGGAATAATAAAAAGAAAAAAAATTAAATTTTCAATAATCTCTTTAAAAAATTTTTAATGGTGTTTTTTTGATCAAAAAAAAAGGACGAAAAGTATACGACAAAAAAAAGAATGAATTTTAGTTAAAAAAATGCGTTGGTTGATTTGTTATATGAAAACCCTTAATTATAATATGTCTGTGCCCAAAATTAAAAAAAAAAATATATTACCTATCTGAATGGGTGTGTAAATGTTTATTCCGTTTTGTAATTATATTTATTATTGTAATACTGTGATAGTTGATAATCGGCCCTTTGATATATTCAAGTCTTGTTTGTCTAGCGCCACCGAAATCTAACATAGCTTTGGCGCGATTCAGATCGGCAAAATATAAGGCTTTAATGCAAATATTAACAATGAGCGAATTTTATAAAAAAATATTCGAAGTTTATTTAGTACATCCAATAATTTAGAACAAATATTTATGTGTACAAGGCACCAGTATAGTTATTTAAAATACGTAGGCGAAAACTAAATTTTAAAATTAAAAACCCTTTTTTTTAAAGTGAACGTAATAATAATATGTCAGATCAACAGATTTTTTTTGCTATAATAATTACCAATAATTTTATATATTTTTAAAACAAATAAGCGTGACAGTCCAAAAAAGTTGGACTTTTCTATTCCTTAGAAACCAAATCGATCTAAAGTGCATATAGTAAAAATAATAAGACTGTTTTATTAAATTAGAGACTCATTAAAATAAAACAATGCAGAAAAAGGATTTTCTGCATTGTTTTTTTTTAATGAATGACCGTCATGATCCCAAATCAAAACTAGAGGCTAAGGAATGGTGTGAACCCAGTACTTCGACTCCGAAGCAGTTAAGTCTAGAATTGTTCAAAAACGCATCATTTTTTGGGACGTAAAGAAACTTTGTTCGTAGATTACCCCAAACTGGTAAAACAAAAAACTCTAGATTATTATTGTAATCTTCTGGACCAGCTGGATGTAAAAATCATTTTTTGTGCAGGCAACGCATCCTCTCCCACAGCGCCAAAAATCATAGCAAAATCCGTGAATTAAAGTACAGAAACTTCTTTCGATTTCTGGCTCCCTTTACATCTTAAAAATCATACGTGGGAAACGATTGTTATCAAAGAAAGAGATCATAGTAGTCTGGAACCATATTTCGACAGTATACCTGATTCTCACTTCTGGGATGAAATTTTAAAAAAAA